>VOQK01042496.1:0-10120 GCA_015052645.1 Benitochromis conjunctus | reverse complement strand
AATGGAACCGCTGGTCATCCACATTATAAGGATGAGGAGGAGCTTGCAGCCAATGAGAATGTGACGATAGGACAACATGGTGCCCGCTGCTCATTAACCATTGTGTGCACTGAGGGTGAGGACAGTGGGATATACACCTGCTTTGCTCACAACGACTCTGGCTATGCATCATGTGAGGCTGAGCTGACAGTAGAAGAAGGTAATAGGGGAGCTTCAATTAATCAAAGGAGCTTTTCTAATGACTGATAGTTGCTGTGGCATATGTATATTGTTCCCAGTACTTGAATTAGTTACAGCTTTATTTTTTTTTTCCCTGTAGGACCCCTGGAGTTTCAGGAGAGAGAGGTGGAGCTGGGAAAAAGAAGGAAGTTATTCTCTGTCTATGATGTCCATGATGAAATTGGAAGGTGAATCTCCATTTTCTCTTTATTATTAATATAGTATTATGTTTGCTAAGATTTCATGTGCAATAAATCATCTTTCTGTGCTTTAGGGGAACGTTCGGAGTAGTGAAGCGTGTCATCCACAGAAGGACCGGTGAAGTCTTTGCTGCTAAGTTTCTGCCTCTGCGGAGCAGCTCTCGGACCAGGGCCTTCCAGGAGAGGGACCTGCTATCCCGCCTCGCTCATCCCAGAGTGGCTTGTCTGCTGGACTTCTTTTGCACCAGACGTACCTTGGTGCTGATCACAGAAATGTATCCTACCTCTTACATGTTACAATTCATTTTTCACTGTGTGTTTGACCACATATTTAAGCTGCAAGTTCTTTAACACCTTTTCTAGCTGCTGTTCTCATGGGCTTCTGGATCATTTGTTACTGAAAGGATCAGTCTCAGAAAAAGAGGTATATTTAATTTACTTTATTAAATTATTTGAATCTTGCAGAAAAGGTGAATGACATATGTTGTGTCTTCTTATTTCAGATTCAGTCATTCATACAGCAAATTCTTGAGGGAGTTGGTCACATTCATAGCATGAACATCTTGCATCTGGACATTAAAGTGAGCTCTCTGGTGCTGTCAACATTGCATTATTTACTCTGGCATTTATTTTCATTAAGTTCTTAATTGCTTTTTCATATTTATTCCTTTTAGCCTGATAATATCCTCATGGTGTATCCCCCAAGAGATGAGATCAAAATCTGTGACTTTGGCTTCTGCCAGGAAATAGACACATCCAGGCACCAGTACAGCATGTTTGGTACACCTGAATTTGTTGCCCCAGAAATTGTTCACCAAGAACCGGTAACTGTGGCCACTGATATTTGGTGAGTTTAAAGGCTAATCTGCAGTTAAAGTGGAATTTGACTGCACGTCCACCTATAGTTTAGACATAAGTAAAATACTGTATATTTCTCTACATCCAGATGTAGAACCAACCCTCTACTTTTATACGGAGATTTAAATAAAAGCAAAAGATTATTTGCAATAGTGCACAAATGTTACATATAAAAGTTATGCATATAACAAAACATTTCAATCATTTCTGTCTTGTCAGGGCCGTGGGTGTCGTTGCTTTTCTGTGGTATGTATCCCCGCTTTTTGAAAGCAAACTTGAAATCTTAAAAATACAGATTATCCAAAAACCGTAATGACTCTTAAACTTCATCTTGACAGTCTGGTGTGTCGATGCCCTTTTGTTGGCGAGACTGACCGCGCTACACTGCTGAGGGTGGGGGAGGGGACTTTGAACTGGGCTGCCCCTGATATCACCTACAGGAGCCCAGAAGCCAAGAACTTTCTCCACATGCTCCTTCAGCCTGACCCAGAGTGAGGAAGCAGTTTTGTTTTTTCTTACACTGCCACACATTTACATGGTCTTGTGAGATATTTTTAAAGTGTTGCGCAAATGACAGAAAGTACCTTGTATCAATCATACTAATGCCCAACTGACAAAGAAAACCCAATAAGAGTGAGGTTTGATACTGCTCATATAAACCCTAAATAAACAAACATCTCAAAACGTCTTATAGCTTAATTATGTTGGATTCAGTTACACACTTGAATGGCTCTGATGTTTCTTGGTTATTCTGTGCTAAGGAAGCGACCATCTGCCTTTGAGTGCTTGGGCCATGGCTGGATCCAGGTGAGGTCATATACAGAACATTAGGTGTTTCCTTTAAGCTACATTGTACCAAAAACTGCTACCCTGTCACACTTACTAATCATTGTGACTCTTGTCAGGATGAACATGCTGGAGAAGACACGGATGAAATCAATACAAGGAGTTTGAAAGCCTTTATTTCAAAAAGGAAATGGCAGGTGAGTTCCTGCTGGGGCTTTAATACCTACCTGGATACAAAAAGAAATACCAAATGGTTTCTTGTAATATTAAAAATCTTGAGTTTGATATAATTGCCAGAGTTGAGTTCACCATAAATCCTCTAATTGTACTCTCTTTCTCTTTAGCGTTCTCTGACATGCATTGGGTCGGTGCTCACGTTGAGGCCCATTCCTGAGCTACTAGATGCGCCTCTCAGGGAGACGGCAGTGACGGTGCCCCGTGAGCCCCAAGAACACAGCAGTACCTCCCCAAGCAGTGGCTCTTCGTCGGAGTATGACGAGGCTGACTCCTGGGACTTTTTCCAGCACTGCAGCCAGACTGAAGAGGAAGAGGAAACAGAGGAAGACTATGATCTTTTAATGGAGAGAGCACAGATCCCAGATCCTTTTCCCAGCTTCCACCGGGATAGAGAGGAGGAAGGGGATTTGACACTAGAGGAGGAAGAGGATGGGGAGATTGTAGGAAGGAGGACTGTATTAGAGCGGAGTATGAGCAGGCAATCGGCTACATCATCAGAAGTATCGTGTCAAAGGACACCTCAGAGGGAACGTCGGTTCAGCAAGGATAGCAATCCATCGCTCTACCTATCGGATGGGGATGAGGGTTCAGGGAGTGATGGAGGTCGTATTCCTCGAGGTAGCGTCATCCGAAGCACTTTTTACAGCAACTCTCATCAACTTTCACCGTTGTCTGCCAGACACATGACATTAAGGGACAAATTTCAAGCTAAGAAGCAGGAGAGAGGCCGCAAGCCACTCAGGAGGAGCTTCTCAGGACGCCTCAACGAGCCTCTTATTGAATATGTCGAGGATGAGACGGAGACTAGCCGTGGCCAGAGACGGGCATCCATCCAGACCGCAATGCAGAAGTCTTGCTCGTTTGACAGTGGAGTGGGTTTTGCCCATGGTAATGTACCACCTCACAGAAGGAGTAGGTCTCTTGATGAGTATTCACGTCGGTCTCCCACCTCACCCAAACGTGCGAACGCCGGTGAAGAAGAAAGTTCGCAAAGTCTAAAGGAAGATTTTACGGACGATGAAGTGGCAGGGACAAACTTGCTGGCAATCCCAAATTCTCAGCAAACCATGAGAAGAAGCTCTGTCGCTCCTGTACAGGTGACTCAGACTTTTAGAGGATCCTCTGTTCCTTCGAGGTTAGACCAAGTACAGACAGAGGGAGATATCTTTGCTGGCTCCCAGGGGTCTCTGGCTGAGTCTTTTATTTTGGAGCATGGTGGATCTGAGTCTTCAAGTAGACTCGACTCCAATGAAGAACTGACTCATGGTCATTTCAGAGGAAGATACAGATCAGGAGACAGTGATGTATATGATGATCAGGGTGAGCCCCTCATTTCACCATCACCTTGCTCTTTCCAAGAAGTAAAACCCCGAAACTCATTTCCCCAGGCACCACCACGTAATCGCACACGCTCCAATCCCAACCTGTCCACCAACAGCAGAGGTCAGTTGGGGACACCACTAATGCCAAGCCCCAGTCCCAGCCTCTCTTCTCTACAGGCTCCAGAGAGGCCTCCCAGAGCCCGAGATAAGAAAGAGGGTCATGGCCTCCAGAGGCATGCATCTGCTCCAGCCCTTGAAGCTCGACCACCTACAGGAAGGTCACCAAAACTGGGACTACTAAACATCTTCCGCAGGCAATCCTGGACTGGCCATTCCTACTCCCATCTGGAGGACACAGAGTTAGGACCAACTCTGGGCGAGATCATGAAGCCTGATACACCCACCATGTCTCTAAGGAAGAAAATGAGAGCTTCTGCCTCAAGTCTGACCAAACTGTTTTCCAGATCCTCCAGTAAAGAGGATGTGAGTAAAGGAGGTAAGGCATTGCAGATTATTTTATTTTCCAATGTGGTAGATACCTCAGTATGAAATTATATTCTGTATTATTTAATCTAACGTAAAAAAAAAAAAATTGGGTCTTTCCTTTTTTATTTATAACAGGGCCAATAGTGAAAGGATCAGCTCCCACTCCACCTGAAAGGAAGCGCAGCAGTAGCCTTGACAGTCCCAAAAAGAGGACCTCAAAGCTCTTACCATCTTTCAAAATACCTGCGTTTAAAAAGAAAGGTAGGACAAAGGGTACATTCTTTGACTTATCGGCTTTAATTATCACATCACATTTATTGCATTGAGAACATGCTCTTTTGTTGCCCTTTCTTAATATTCAGACCTGCCAGTTCGCCCCTGCAAAGCTGAGGTGCTACAGTTAGATGGAGGTGGAGTCCTCCTCGCCTGGAGGCCGGTTCACTCGAGTGATCCTGTCACTTACTGCGTGCAGTACTGTACAGACGGTGTGTTTACAGAAATGATACGGCAGTACAGAAATGTGTTTTTAGTTGTTTGTGTTAAAAATCATTTAATTTAGTGTTTATGTCATTATGATTAAACTATATTTTTATTGTCACAAACACCAGGGAATTACTCATACATTTTAATAGCATTGTGTTATTGGTGTTTTCCATTGCCTAAATTTAAGCAAGTGTAGTCGAATGTAGCAGTTCTTATAGGAGGTCTTAGGGTTGGGTGGTTATTGAGTGTGATGCTAATGGAGGAGTGCAAGGAGTGTATCTGTGTTTGCATGTATTGCAAACACGTATTTTTTTAAAAGCGTCACTAACACTGGTGTCGCTGACTGACTGCAAGAGCCAGAGAAACGCACAGTTTAGCTCATATGCTTCATGTCTCCACAGGGGGGGAGTGGACAGTCCTGTCAGAGGACGTGACAGAGAGCTGCTATGTGGTAAAGGATTTACCAAGAGGAGCCTCTTACGTGTTCAGGGTGGGTTGTGTCACAAAGATGGGAGCAGGACCGTTCAGTGACGCTTCAGCTCCTGTTGTTATGGCCACTCATCCTGAAGGCAAGAGAAACGCTGTCTGCTACTGGACGCGATTTCTTTTTTTTAATTTCATGTATTTGTTATTATGCTTTTTTGAAAAGATGATACGTGGTGCAACAGCTTTCCCATGTTCATTTGTATTTGCTATACAGAGATTCACATTCCTCTCATTCAGACTGAGTCACTGGGGTCAAAGGTTGTTGAATCGGAACAACAAGCAAAACACAAGAACTACAACTTCCTGTCTGAGATCAACAGGTGAGGCATTCAACAATGAGCTGCAGTGGTTCAATAAAGCTATGTTTTTTTTAATTTTCTTTAATAACCTTATTGTACATACTTACTATAAAGTCTTGGCCATGCTGTGCAAAGTGCCCTTGGGTAATTTACGTTGTGATTTAGTGCTATATAAATACAACAGAATTGAACTGATTTCTGTTTTCACATCTTTCAGGGGTCGTTTCAGCGTGGTAACCCTGTGTAGGAATGCTGAGACCAGCCAGGTGTTTGCTGCCAAGATCACCCCTTACCAAGCAGAGCAAAGACAGCTGGTGTTGAGGGAGTACCAGCTGCTGAGGAGGCTTCACCACCCCCACTTGGTTCAGCTGCACTGTGCTTTCATCACCTCCGGCTACCTTGTGTTAGTAGAAGAGCTTTGTCCCGGCAAGGAGCTCCTCTACAGCCTGGCTGCGAGGTAAATGGCACTCAAAAACATCAGCCAAGAAGCAATTATGAGGAACATGGTTCCTAATAATGCTCGTGTGTCCTTGTCTTTCAGTCTAGTTTCAGGTTAGAACTTGTACACATGAATGGGCTTGCAATGGAAATCCTATAGAATTAAGAATTTCAATAGGAGTTAGGCAGAACTAACAGAACTATGTATCAAAATAACATTTAAATAACTCAAGGTAATCTAATATTTCTATGCTAATTCATAAATTGTCACATAACTTTTGTCACGATAAACTGAGGACTCAAACGCAGGACTCAGAAGCTTGGAAAAAGCACAGCGAGGTTTATTTGATACTTCAATAGTGCCAGGGGTAAGGGCTCTGGGAAATCCAAGGTGGGGAAGACAGGGAAACAACACTCTGGCTCCTCTTCAGGCACACACTGCCAGCCACTCTCCACTCGCTCATGAAAATCCTTTTGGGAAACACAGGGATGGGTCCAGGGAATCTATATACAAGAATATACAAGTTAACACGAGGGCACACAATCAATTAGAACTATGAACTCATTTTAGAGCCGGGGCTACACTGACCCGAGTCATACAATGATCCAGCAATGAGTAGCTTCCTTTCCTTGGCTTACGTAGTGGCAGGGATAAAGAGGCGCAGGTGTTCACTCTCCACAGGTTCGTGGGCCGAGGTTGGGAACCCACAATGAGTTCTGCCCCGGCGAGAGAGAAAGGGAAAAACAATAACACTGCTGATCAGCTTCATGCTGATCCACCGGACCGTGACAACTTGAAGTTATTTGTTGTGGCACCTCGGATGCTGATGTTAAACTTCACCATCATGTCTGTGTTTGCGTCCTCTCAGAGATCTGTATGCAGAGACTCAAGTCGCAGAGGTGCTCGTTCAGATCCTGAGTGCAGTCGACTATCTCCACAGCCGTCGAGTCATCCACCTGGATCTGAAGTCTGACAACATGCTGGTGGACGACTGTAACCACCTGAAGATTGCTGACTTCGGCTCAGCTCAGTCCTTCACGCCCGGACAGCCTTTAAACATCGAGCACATCCAGGGCTTTTCTGACAGCAAAGGTAATGATGTGTGTTCTTTTATTTAAATTCAGACTAAATGTTGCAAGCTACATTCTGATGCTTGCATTAGTTTAGATTCATCTAACATACTAAACCTTTGACTGTCGTGGCCTTCCAACAGACTCCTACAACAAAGGTGCACGTTGTTTTACAGAGGACAGATTGATGGATGGAAATAACTCAGCCTAACTCCATCCACCTCAGCTGACCCTAGCTCCCATAGTCTAACAAACCCAAGTCCACTTTCTTATCATTTTATCTATTTCTTTTTGATCTAATACAGAAAGTTAAGCATGTGAGTTAAAATTGCATTGCCTGTAAATGTGCCACTCTTTATAAAAAAATATTGTGTCTGTCTGTTCTCTCAGTGTATATTATCCTTCCTAAAGCTCCGGAAATCCTCGAAGGTCAGGGTGTTGGGCCAGAGACTGACATCTGGGCTATTGGAGTTTTGTTGTTCATCATGTAAGTAAAGAAATTTATACAAATTTTATGAAGGATTTCAAGGTTTTTGGATTAAATCTTATCATTTGAGAACAATTCCAAATATATCAGGGCTTTTCTGGACAATTTAAGTTTGTTATGTTATGGTAAATGTCGGTTTTATAGCCTTCATCGTGCAGGTTACAGTGTGAGGAGGCTAACGATTGATTTATGTTATAATAAGAATTATTATATTTTGTTTAAGTGTATTTTTATTCTTCCCTACGTTAGGTTGAGTGCTGACTGCCCGTTTCATGCAGAGCACAGCTGGGATCAAGACAGAAACATCAAGAAAGGGAAGATCCAGTTTGGACGCTGTTACCCTGGTCTGTCTGAGGGAGCCCTGAACTTCATGAAGAGCAGCCTGAACAACAAATCCTGGTGAGAGTCTTTTCTCAAAGTGCACGAGTGTACTTACTCAAACATTAATATTTATTCTGACGTGATAAAAAAACTTTGTAGGGGGAGACCCACTGCAGCCGAGTGTCTCCAGAATCCATGGCTCCGTGCCCATCGCACCCCACACAAAGCCCGACACTCCAAAGTGTGTTTCTCCACCGACAAACTTAAAGCTTACCTCAAGCAGAAAGAGGAGAAACGAGATCAGGTGCGCACCAAGCTTCAGGGTCCCTTTTTCCAGTAAGGCGACGATGCCAGAATTTTGAATGTCTTTCTTAAAGAACAACAAAGCCTGCAGCCTTAACAACATGTCAGTGCAGCAGTTTGTGTTTCAATTGTTGCTCTTTTTCTGCGAACCTGCGAAGCTGGGTTGGATTTTTAAAAACGATTGATTTTTAAAATGTGATGCGTCTTAATGAGTTGCTTCTGTATTCGATTGTGTATGATAGTCTGGTGATTAGTTTTTGTTTGTTCGTTTTGGGGTTTTTTGTGCGTATCAGAGATAACGTTTGATAAAAATGAGGTGTGCACGGTGACGCGTGAGTTGTAAAGTTTAACAACGTGTTGCTTTGCTCCTCTGGCAGACAGACGGACATGTTTGACTTTGCAGTTCTGTCTCCGCAAAACGTATTTAATGCAGTATTTTATTTGAAACTTTACATGATGTGCCTGAAAGATTGCAATGTGTGAGCAAGAAGCTGGTAAAGCGTACAGTTTTTCCTGGATGCATCCAAGTTTCACATTAATGGTACGCGCAACAGTTAGTCAATTAAATAATTATTAAACAACTCAAAAGTGTTCATTGTCCTAAAATTCTTTATTCTGTCTCATTTGAGTACAGCACACGTAAATTTCAGGTATAATCAACATTTTAGTTTAAATCTACCACAAACATACTGATTTTCAGATACTCTGTCGTTCTTCATGTGAGCTTGTGCAGCATGAGTCCATCCTGATAAAATACTTGACTAAGAGTGAATTCATTTCTACTTCAGGAGAATTTAACAAGACAAATTAAAGATGGTCTTGCTGTTTTCAGAACACTTTGGACCTAAAGTAGATCAGTGCCAGCCCGGACCTGTGAAGACCAAATGTAGCACTGGATTTGGCATTTGTCTCCAGTTGCTGTCTTTTACTCGTACCTGCTGAGCCAAATGGCAGAAATCTATGATTTAGGACTACACAGCTAAATATCAACCACTGCTTTTACTAAATCTAACACGGACACGTCAGACATGTCAGTCCAGAGCTCTTCATTTCCATCTGTGTGTCTGAACTGCACTGAGCAAACCTGAGCGTAAGGAAGAGCTTTTCTCATCTCAGATGTGTGCTCAGTCAGTGAAGATGGAGCTATTTCGATCAAAGTGGTCCCGTCCATCTGCTTATTATTTCCTTATTATGATTTGGCCTCCTGAACTTTTTTAATTTCCTGTGGAGAGAGAGAGGTGACAAATACTTTAACTAATCATCTCTTCGGGAGTATTTCATAAACCAAAAAGAGCCAGGAGATTTTATGCTTTTACTTACTTCATCCAGGATTTCTTTTAACTCCTCGTAGGCCTTTTCTAAGTCGTCGTTGATGATCACAACATCAAACACTCCGGGTTCCTTACCTGGAAATCAGAAGTGAAATCAAATTGCAATAATTGACTTTACATTCGGGATCACGTTTCATGGGAATTATGAGAAACTCACTGAGCTCCATATCAACGCGTGCCGCTTCGAGACGTTTCTGTAAACTCTCCTCTGTTTCTGTCTGCCTGTCCCTCAGACGTTTTTCCTGAGAGAGCCGACAGAACAAGCAGTTACTGCTGACCTAAAAGCTGCTTTGTGAAATAACAGCAGAGCACCTACATACAGTGGCTTGCAAAAGTATTGGGCCCCCTTGAACTTTTCCACATTTTGTCACATTACAGCCACAAACATGAATCAATGTTATTGGAATTCCACGTGAAAGACCAATACAAAGTGGTGTACACGTGAGAAGTGGAACGAAAATCATACATGATTCCAAACATTTTTTACAAATAAATAACTGAAAAGTGGGGTGTGCGTAATTATTCAGCCCCCTTTGGTCTGAGTGCAGTCAGTTGCCCATAGACATTGCCTGATGAGTGCTAATGACTAAATAGAGTGCACCTGTGTGTAATCTAATGTCAGTACAAATACAGCTGCTCTGTGACGGCCTCAGAGGTTGTCTAAGAGAATATTGGGAGCAACAACACCATGAAGTCCAAAGAACACACCAGACAGCTCAGGGATAAAGTTATTGAGAAATTTAAAGCAGGCTTAGGCTACAAAAATATTTCCCAAGCCTTGAACATCCCACGG
>VOQK01042495.1:25845-36422 GCA_015052645.1 Benitochromis conjunctus | reverse complement strand
CATCACATTCTTTCAAGCCGTGTGTTGACGTGTTTGGCGCTGGCAAAAAATGCTTTCTTACAGTTTTGCCGAGAAGGGTTTTGTTATGACAATTCTGACAGTCTGACTGAGCATGTGAGTGGTTTGCCAACTATTTGTCTGTCATTTGATTGGGTGAGTGACTGATTTGTGGACAGCTGAATCACTGGCTAGTTTTCAGACTTGGTGACTGACTGATTGACTCTGTTTCTTGACAGGATGATTGACTGGACGCAATCTGACTGCGTGTCTGTGTAAGTGTTTGAGTAGTAGAGACTTGTTACAGAGAGTTCTACTTTTCTGGGCCACTGGTACTGTGGCCCAGCTGGTTTGGGGATTATTACTGCCTGTAGCTGTCCCTTGCACTTGATTCGGATGCATAAAGCTCTTGACCAGAAAACCAAAGGGTAGATACTGCACACCGTCATATATCACTTCATATGCCTAATTGCTTTCCAATATTCACACTCCAATGGATGTATCGGGGAAACCTGGGATTAGCATCTTCACCATGAATGCTTCGTGATGTAGACTGGAGGACTCAGGGATCAGTCCACGAAGCTTCTAATTGGCAGGCAACAGCTCCACCACCTGAGCCACAGGCTTCTGTCAACAAAGCTTAACTTTATTGCCGTTCATGTGGTTAACAAAGTTAAACTTAATGATCCCAGGTGATGGCTCACCTTTTTACACACTTAATTATAAAATCTCATATTTAAGAACATATTTAAGATCCTTTGGCCTGCCCTCAGCTGCTGAATATCTGCAAACTTCTTTGCAACCCATCTCCTCCCCAGCTTCGCCTTCCATAATAAATGTATAAATTCCATATATAAATGAATCAATGTCATTTCTGGTGTCCTTGAAGCCTGCTCTGTTTTGTAGATAATAGAGGGACGGGTTCTGTATAACAATCACGTTTCACTGGGAGAAGTGGTGGCCTTTTTCTAGTGCGATCTAGCCACATCAAATCTCTGAGAAGAGGACAGTAAAAAAACAGTAATACACTGATTTGTTAAGCGAACATATATTTTCTTTTCTTTTTTCATAGTAATATCTATACTGACTGATGAGCTACACAAACACAGCATAAAACAAGATAATATTTCAGCCAAAGAGACATAAGAATCAACATCATCATCTCTTCACAACTGTACAATCAAAGTCAAACTGCTATGCTCCCCATGTCCTGTCCCGTTATCCTTCCTTCCCTTTCTACCCTCGTGTGCTTTTATTCTCTTTAGCTTGTTTATTTTTTTACATTCTCTTTTTTAGCCAGTTCAATCTTTTATTCATAGATCAGTCACCCCCATTGTCTATTTTTATCTTTCCTACTCTCTCCAGTTTACAGACTTATTTTTCAGCAGAATTCTGTATGCTGTCTTTTTCTCATATGCAGACTGTTTCTTTTAATGGAGGAGTAGGAGAGGCAGAGAAGGTCACTGTCGAGATAAGTGGAGCTTGTATCAGTCTGGCATCTTATTCCCTTCAGATTGGTTTCCTGCATGCCCTCTATTCACACCAATACATAATTCATCTCTACCTCCATCCCTCTATCTTTAATTGTTGTTTTTTGTGCAGTGCATTCACTTTCTTTCACTAAGTACCTTCAATCACATCTTAGGAGTACATACTGGACAGGTTGCCAGTTCATCATTTTTCTTAATTACAATTTTTTTCAACTGTAGATAACAGTGATACATTAATTTCTGATCAGTTTTGATATGATAACTTTTCCACTCATGGCACCCAGAGGTACATGTTTCAATTTGTTGAATATTTAAAAAAAAATACTTTTAAATGCTATTTGCATAATAGTAACAGGCAGGACAATTATATTCTCTTCCACTAGAGGGCAGTACAACTACTTGCTCTAAACAAATGGGTTGCCAACTTCCAGTAAAGCAGAAGGAGAAAAAGAAGAAATTACATAATAGTCATGTTGTGACACGACGCAGCACGTAATAGCAATAGATATGTTATATTTGAAAAGAAAAGTAGTCAATCTGACCTGGGTCCTGGAGGAAATTCTGACCCAGATGAAGGCCGTAGCATGAGTAGTGGTCAGAAGAAAGCAAAAATGGCATACTGGGGACTAATTGAAACCAATTCAGCTATGCCTGGTGCACGGGGAAAAATTATCAATATGCTTTTTGTGACATTTTTGTTTGGTGGTGTGCCGTGTGATTTTTCCAATATGAAATATTTGCCGTGGCTCCAAAAAGTTGGGAAACACTGCTGTAGTGTAACTGTGGGATGGAGAACATTCACATTCAAAGAAAAATTTGCACCTTAATCCTTAAGCCAACATGTTTTACAGGTTTTACTAAAGTTTTGCAAGTAGCTAGAAAGTATTTGCAGACAAACGCGAAAAACTCCGCTAGAAACGAAAAACAATCACCAGGAGGGGTTTGGTGCAGCACCTTCTTTGCAACCAAGTTCATCAGCTGATTATCGAAGCCACAGTTTCAAGCCTGAAGAAAGCATGCTGACGTCTTCTCATGGCTGCTTCCAGAAGGATAAGTCAGTGCACGAGTAGTAGCACAGAGAATCAATTCACTAAAATACCACTTGATCAGATTATCATCAAAGAAATAAAAATGAAAAAAAGAAAGCTTTAACACATTTCACATTCTTAACTATTTTAACCATGAGCTTCACATCATGCAGTAAAAACTTTTTAACCTATAATTCTTTTAAACAACCCCCTGTTGTTTTTGTTTGTTTGTTTTTAATTAAAAATTATTATTTATAGAAATTTGCTACTGGGCTACAGCACTATATGGATAAATGAACCTTAAAAAATTGAAACTGCATAACCAAGATGGTGACCTCAGTAAGAAATGACCCACACTCAGCGTTTTTAATAACGTGTACAGCCTCCAGGTCCTCACTGTGTGCCCTGTGTAGCCATACCCGTCACTAGCAATGCACTCAGAACAGAGGGTGTAAGCATGGAAGTATCCCACTTCACACACACGATTGAGCTTGTTTTTTTTCTGTTTGCAGTCTGTTTTCAGTTTCAGTCTCCATTGCAACACCCTCATAACTCTTAAACACTTTTAGTAAACTAATTTTGAGCTGTACTCAGTTTATTGCAACCCTAATGTTGGCTCTTGCCATAAAAAAAAACGAGGCAGAGGCACTTTCTCTTTGGCAGAAGCTGGAGTCGTACAGTACACACACATTACACACACCACATCTCGAAATATTTCACCTCCTGAATTGCTTCTAACAAATGAGGGCAAATAAGGCTGTTTAGGTATAAGTGTGGTACTTTGTCATTTTCCCTTCACAATAATTATTAGCTTCCATTTCCTTTTTTTAACTCATTCACAATCAGTGCAGAACGCCTGGCTGGCTGAATTATGCATGTTTGTTTGTTGGTTTCATTATAGAAGCAGATGTCTCGAACAGAATAATAGGGGATTTTTTTTGTGTGTGTTATTATGTTTTCTCACTCTCGCTCTTGCTCTTGTGCACTCTGCTTGGAGAGACGATGGGTCCTTCGGGCCTTTCGGTTCAGTATGAATGAAATCTTCAGACACTGCTGCATATGTTGATTACAGATCTCAAGTCTAAGAAGTAGTGAAGTAGTCAGGGATTGGTTTGTTGTTGTGTTCGAAATATGAACCCAGGCCTTTTTCTATATCCCTGCTCACTGTTGCTCGGTCATCTATTAGCTTTAAGCCATAAGCTTATTTAATTCAGACTATATTATACACACTGAAGTTCTAATTTCTCTACCCTAACATGCAATTTTCCAGTGTTAAATAAGCAGGGGAAAAATGAATGAAGCACAATTACTGTACATCATACGCATCTGAAGCCAAAACACTGCTGGATGTCACATAAGGGCTTTGCAAAAGCAAACTACTATCATACACATAAATAATACATATCTCTGTATTCAGCAGCAGAAATGAACACCAGAACAGCCGTATTAGTCTTTTTTAGTGAGTAACACTGGCAGTTGTAAACTACTATGCTCCAAAAAGGTAATCTATATGATAGTTTGCAATCCCCATGGGCTATTTTGCACTCACTTTCCTCAAACTGATGCAGTAAGGCTTTGGTGACCTTTTAAACCTCACTCTTACTCCAAACAACTGTGTTTTTGCCATTTGGAGACCTGGGGATATTTGTACACTGCAGTACAAATAAATAGTCCCTACTCAGAATGTATAGAATGACTCCACAATTCAAGTAGATCAAAATATCCTGCTGTAGCATGTCTGCTTCTATTATCTCAGTTTGTGCTGTGGTAAGTTCCACCTCATTCTCTAAGTTGCCTCCAGCTTTAAAAGACTTTCTTCTTCTTGAGGTTTCTTGATCAGCATTATCATTCCCCTGAGGCCATGCCAGTGCCCAAAAATCTGTGAATTTTGCATCATGCATAAACTTGTAAACATTTAAAAGTTTGCTCCAGTAGATGATAATTTGCTTTAGGCAGCAGCGCTGCAGATACCTGATTGAAGTCAAATATCTGATATTGAAAGGTATCTAAAATAGGTTAGAAGTTGAACATAAGAACAAATGATACTCTTGACTTGAAACCCTTAAGGGATGTGTTACTGAAGAAAAATCTGGCATTTGCTTTGCTGCAATTCTCAACACAACTGCAATCTGCTAGTCTGTAGAACAGAATGATGCATATATTCAATTTAGCTCAACATTTGCCTCAAGGCGCTTCATACTGTAAGGCAAAAACCATACAGTATTCAGGAGAAAACCCCAACAATCAAGGAACCCCCCTCTGAGAAAGCACTTTGCAACGATGGGAAAGAAAAACTCTTTAAACGGGAAGAAACCTCCCGCAGAGCCAGGCTCTGGCAGGCATAACTAGCAGCATAATTAAGGGATGATTCAGGGTCACCTGGTCTAGCCTTAACTAAAATAAATGTGGTGTAATGAAAACCATTTGCACTCTTCTTGATTTCATATTTTTTGCATATTTGTCACACTTGAATGTTTCAAATCAAATTTGGATATAATTTAGAGATTTTAGAAAGCTGAGTTCAGTTTCACTAACTACACCCACACCCGATTACTGGCAGATCTGCTGAATCAAGAAATTTATCAAATAGAAACTATCTGACAAAAGGAAGTAGGCTAAAAGGCTTTAAAAAGCAACACATCATACCAAAAACAAAATTAACTTAAGTCACTGACATCTGTCAGTCTGAAGAGGGTAACAAAGCCCTTTCTGAGGCTTTGGGACTCCAATGAACCACGGTGAGAGCCATCATCCACAAATGGAGAAAACTGGGAGCAGTGGTGAACCTTCCCAGAATCAGCCAGCATACTAAAATTACTTTAAGAGTGCATCGATGACTCATCCATAAAAGAAGCCAGAACAACATCTAAAGAACTGCAGGCCTCACTTACCTTGGTTAAGGTCAGCGTTCATGATCTAAGACCATACATGGTCAAACACCATGTAGTGTGGCTCAATTAAAACATGAAGAGTGAGGCCAAATTCCTCCACAGTGATGTGAAAGACTCATTGCCAGTTATCATGAATGCTTGATTGCAGTTTCTGCTGCCAAGGGTGGCACAGCCAGTTATTGTGTTTAAGGGGGGAAATTATTTTTTCACACAGGGCCAAGTTGATTTGGATAGTTTTGTTTTCCCTTAATAAATGAAATAATCAATTAAAAACTGCATTTTGTTTTTTACCAAGGTTGTCTTTGTCTAAGATTAAAAACTTGTTTGATGATCTTAAAAGTTTAAATGTAAAAAATATGCAAAGAAATCTTAGAAATCAGCAAGGGGACAAATACTTTTGTATTGTTGATGTAACCAGTTGATCAATGCTCTGTATTGATCAGCTGGTTACATCCTCCTCATAGACAGAAGTTTCTGTTCCCGTACTTACTGAATATCATTTTAGTACCTGAAATGTTGGCGATGAAAGCAAAATTTGTAGATTTTGAAAGTGGAGGATGATCGATCATTGACGGTCAGCTTGTTGCCTCTGACGAAAAGCAATGAACAAGTTGAGGTTTTCACATCATTAAACTGTGTCTGACGTCCTTTAGTCTTGTTTCTGGGAAAATCTGCAACAGAAAACCAAAAAAGCCAAATATCAGATAATTTTTCATATTTAATCATTAACACACAGGGTCATCAAGTACTGTGCAAGACTCTCGAGTCAAACCTTACTTCTTTATATTTTGATAGGAAAACAGGAAATAGGAGCAATAATTTGTTTAATTGTACAAATGCATACTATGTAAGGCAAGCAAAACACACAATTCTAAAAAAAAGTAGTTGGTATATCCACATTCAAAGGCAAGCTTTCAAGTATTTCTTTATGTAGACTCCAAGAATAGTTTTCCAGGCTTCTTGAAAGACATTCAAAGCTCTTTTTAGGATGCTGGCTGCCTTTAGACGATATCACACTGCTCAGTAATGTTCAGGTCCGGCCTCTGGGGAGGCCAATCCATGACTAATGTCATATTGTGTGTTTCTCTTTCCCACTTTGCCTTTACTTCATTAGGAGTGTGTTTGGGATCATTGTCACAAAAAATCAAGCTTTTGCTAATTGCTTTCCAGATGGTATTGCATAGTGGATTAAAAGTATCTGATGATACTTTTTTCAGGCTTTTAGATGCTGTTTATCTGCTGTAGATAGCTTGTTGGGGTTGATAGTTCTTCTTTTAAAATCATGTTTGTCTAGTTTCCTCAAATTTTCTGAAAATACTGAAAAATACAGCTTCGTTGGTGCAAAAAAATTTTATGTTAATGAAACTGTTATCTTTAGCCTTTTTTAATAGATTCAACTAAAGAAACAGCAGGCTGCTTGTAAGAAAGTGCTTAAAGACTGGTTGCAAAATTGCTTCTTTGCTAAATTGTCTGTTATGGGTACACACAAACTGATTTGTGCCTTCAGTCAGCTACCTTCATATATGGTTGAATGACTCGTAGGTGGACTGAGTGAAAAAGCAGCCAATGTAAAAAAATAAAAAACTTTCAGAAAGCCCAGAGAACTACTGATCACAGTAAAAATAATAACAAACTCTGGCTCCTTGGAAGTTAAATATAAAGAAATGAAAAATGACTCAAGACTTTTCGCAGTACTGTAGTTTTAGTACATGTTTTTGCTTACTTTTAAAAAGGACAAAAAAAACTGACTCAACACAAGCATTTGCTGCTAACTGTTACACATTGAAAAAATATTAATGGCTTTAATTCATTAAAGCATAAGTGTGGGCATTGTATAACTATCACTTAAAGCCAATTTAAACACAGAGAGTGGCAGACCTGCAGAATCAGCTTTTTAATGCCGTCAGCAAGTGGACACAGTGCCCAGCGAGTCAGCTTCTCTATCCCAGAGTCTTCCTTCATGTTTGGGTCACGGAGTTCTCTTCCTTCTCCTCACTAGTTCGAGGCCATAGGACTCCCTGGTGGTCTGTAATGAGCTGTAGAGTCAGCACCTAGTACACACACAGTGACACACAGACATGTGCATACACAATGATGTGCCAATGTCTTGGCACAGATTATAAGCAAACATGTACAGACACATATAGAGATGGTTACCAGCAACACAGCGTGTTGGTGTGCTGTAAACATGCATGTGTGATGAAGAGCAGCCCTTTGGAGGCAAGATTAATGAAGCACCAAACAAGCCTGCACTGAGCCACCGTCTCCTCCAGGTCTTTTTTGCTGTCCTTTCTCTTTTTTCTTATTCTTTCTTTTCTTTTTCTTTTTTTGACTCCACGTATTGACATCTTCTGCACTTTACATTTAATGTATGCATTGTTGCTCTATTATAGTGCACACTCTGATGTGGATATTTTGGTTTTTACTGCCACCCAATAATAAGAGATTCTTAAGGACCACTGATATTGCTGTGATGGAATAGCCTTGAAACTTAGGAGAAACCCCCCCCAAACAAAACTGAAGGATGTCCCAACGTTAAGGCAAAATTGTGACCACAGACTTTTTATGGCTGTAATACTCAAATAAATAAAAACATGAATAAAGTGCCAAGGTATATCCAGATGCAAAGTCCTGAAGAACAGCAGTGATTTCATAACACTGTGATTAATCAGCTGCAGCGATGGTCCTGCTATAAAATCAGCAGAGCAGAATCAGATTATCAGATACACCCTGTCGCAGTTTAGAAAGAGGAAATGTATAAAGTTTATTAGGCAAAAGCATCTAATATTAGGCTTCTTGTTTTTTTTTTACACATGCACACTGAGTGAGACCCCCAACTGTTACCCTATCAAAATTAATTTTTAATTTGCACAGCTAGCCGGCTTGATAACTAACTATAAGGAAACTGTAGATAAGTAGGACAAGATGGATATACAGTACAAGTGGATAAGTCTCTTTTTCCAGCATGCACAGTACAGTGTCTCAGAATGAGTACGGTGCTTATTAGCAGATCCCCTAAGGCCAAGCAATATTACGTTTCTTTCCACCAAGCTGAATACTGGTAATGATGAAACTATAGGGAACACACACACACACAGAGACGCCTACACACATACAGTCATTAGAGTGAAATGATGAAAATTAACACACAGAAGGAAGCCAGATTTGAAATACACATCCACACAGACGCTTGTATTCAACAGCCTGTAAAGAGCTGTGGCAAATGTGGAACTTATTTCACTTAATACACCATAACATCACGTAACACCTCACTGATTTTGCCTGCAGTCAGGACTGCACTTTCTGTCCCCAGCAAGGAAGAACAGTTGTTGACATGACATGACAGTTTTCCCATCTTGCAAGAAAATTGATTTAGTTGAGTCAAAATGTATTTGATTTACATGGACCTGTTGTTATGAATCTGACTTTGACTTCTTTTATTGAAACGTAGCAGATCCTAAAAATTACTCTGTGGTGTGGCTGCCTCAGCCATGGCTCAATAAATGTTCAAAATAATAGGCAAGAAATTCTGCTAAATAACCCTGAAATGATTGTGTAAGTGAATATTAAAGCAAATGGTGATCATTTTTAATGCGTATCTTTCTAAAAGTGTATAAATTTGATACAATTTCTCACCAAAAAACCATCATTTCCAAGGAGAATGATATTTAACTGAAGGAGGCCATTCAGCTCCATGTACTATGTGAACCCATCACATAAATGGTAAGTTTTTCTCTCAGCATTGTTTAAATAATTAACAATGTTTTCAAACCAACAAAATTGTTAGGTTTTGTTGTTCTTTTGGTGTGAAACCCTTAAATGATATTTTTAACACAAAAGTTCATGATTTATGACATTCATCTATCATTGGCTGAAGGGAACGTGGACAGAAACTGGAATGTGGTTTTAGATTTAATGAAACTTGAGAATTTTAAGGAGGCGTTTAACATTTATTGTTCGAAATTGTGAATTCATTGACAAAGTTAGTAACCACTATAATTTTCTCAAATGTCAGTTTTCATTCCGGTTATTGCATGCATCTCTTCCATAGATGTGTTTTACAAAAAAGTGTTTTCACTGCGTATTTGTCAACTATTCAAATGTAGCAGTAATGTTCTGTTATATTAAAAAAATATATTGTATACATTACTGAGCAAAGGTCTTGAGCCAAACGTCTTTTTAACTTTGCCTCCATGGAGACAGAGTTTCTTGTGATTTTTAAAGTAGTTTTAAGCAATAATTCTCGAGGATTTCTAAAGGCCTTTCAAAAGTTTTTCTTTTGACTGTGATTGCTTTTCCTCTTATTTTCAATCCAGTCCTTGTACCCAACCACTTTCTAAGGAAATTTTATTTGTTTGTAAAAACATTTTTAACATTGACCTATGAATCATTCAAGCATCAAAAAGGCACCTAAGGGATAAGCCAGCGTTGTGCTAGCACAGACCTGACAAATTAGCAAAGAACCAATTTTATAATTGATTAATTGTATCTTTAGATGATCTGTTTCTATCAGACTGTCACAAAAGACTATCTGAAAGTCATCTCCCTAAGAAATAGGAAAGAAATCCAGCAAAGACCTGAAACAGGACCTGAGAGGTGCATCTGTACCTGTAGCAGTGCCATCTATTGTTTGCTGAAGCAGGGAGAAAAGAAATGGACTGAAAATCAGTTGTAATAGGTCATATTGAGTGAGGAATCCAGATTTTAATATTCTTGTTCTAGTTATCATCCGTATCTATGAAGGAGGTCAGGAGAGACGTACAGCGCTGAGTGTCTGCAGCCGTCTATTAAACACGGTGGAGGCTCTGTCATGGTCCAGGACTGCGTATCAGCCAGTGGTGTTGGTGATCTTCTCAAAATGATAGAATTATGAATGCAGAGAAGGTTCGGCCAGATGTCAATCCACCAGTACAATCTGGAAAGCATCTGATTGGCAACAGCTTCGTTTTTCAGCATAACATCGATTCCAAACACACTACTACAGTAAAAATATACCGGGATAGAAAAACACACAATGGAACACAATCAATCATGAATTGGTTTCCCCAGAGTCCGGACCTCAAAATTCCTGATGAGGCATACAACTCCAAACAAGAGTTTTAAATGTCCTCCAAGAACCCTGGAGAACTATTCCTGAAGACTACTTAAAGAAATTACAAGAAAGCTTGCCC
>VOQK01042493.1:18580-29655 GCA_015052645.1 Benitochromis conjunctus | reverse complement strand
TTTAATGCAAACTATAATGTGATATTTAGAATCTCCAACATCATTTTATAAATGTTCCCAATAGAAACAAAGGCAGCAGAATTTTAATGATAGTTTAAGATCATAATAATACATATTTGACCTTGAAGAAGAGGTCAGAGGTCAGAGTAATGTGATATTTTGACTCCCCATGCATCGTTCCCTGTATGTGTTAGGATCTATGGGTTTTTGTCCCAAGGCTTTGTGCTTATTTCTTTATAGATTTTGGGTTTCGTGATGTCGTACGTTTTTGTGAGAATCCTACATTCTTGTTTGTCTCTCTTTGCAAATGAATATGTATGTTGTTTTCTTAGCATATCCTTTGTAGTCCCAGTTTATCTTCTGGCCCTTCCTGGGTTTGGAATATTTAGTGTAGTGATCTCTTTGTTTCCCTCGGTCAGGCCCCCCTTGTCTGCCTGGTCTGTGTTTTGTCTCTGTGTGTGTGTCTGTTCCTGTGTCAAGTCTGCATATCCTAACCTTAGTCTTAGTAATGTTTCCTGTTTTATTGTGATTTTTTCTTGTCTAGTGTGTGTTCTGTTGGGTCTAACTTTGCTTGTCTCGTTATTGATGATTTGATCCTGCCGTGTTTCCCATGTGTCTCCACTTCCCCTAATCACACTCCTGTCTCAGTCTCCCCTTGTCCTTTGGCAGAGTGTATTGTTTAGTTCCCTGTTTTCTTGTTCAACATTGGTTTAGTTCTTATTTTCCCATTGAATTAGTATTTTCCTGTGGCTAGTTTTCACAACCAGCTTAATAAAGGACTTGTCTTTTGTTAACTTCCACCTGCCTTCCTGTGTTTGCATTTGGGTACTCCTTCACCACTCACCAATTCTATCAATGTGCCTGTATGCATAGTTTTAAATAGTTCTATGTAGCATTATTATCACTTTGACCTTCAGGTCAATCTATTGATCTTGAAGGAGAGGTCAAATGTGACATGATATTTTAAATTTTTATACTGTACTTTCTATATGTGGACAATACAGAGCACACTTGTAACCTTCACAGTTTCTAAATTATACGTTTTTTTTGTTCATTTTTGACCAATAAATCATTAAATTGACCTTGAAGACTTCTTTGGATGTATGGCATGTTTTAATGGATTGTTAACATGACCCACCTCTACACCTGTACAACGTTTTATCATAATTTATTTAAAACATTTCAAGCTGTCATGTTTACGGACAGAAAGAATGGCACACATGACGTCCTTGGCAAATATAATAAGACAAAAAGCTGAAGTTGCACTTATTGTTGTCCATATTCTGCTTTGTAAATGAAATAACAATAACATTTCCGTGCATGCTTACATGTTTTTAAAACTTGCTTGCTTTGGGTTTGTTTGTTTTTTTAACTGGTCAACCAAATACTCTATACAAAGCCTGCATATTTTTATATGTAAAAATTAAGTAAAGTGAATTTAACAGTGAGTTTTAGTTATTGGTGAACGAACCCATTTCTTCTTCTCTTTCACTTTTTATAAGAATGCTAGTATTTCATTTAAAATGCTTTATTCACTTTCCCATTGATAAGTTCATAGATAACTGTGCTTTAACTCGAGGTATTTAGTATTTAAAAGCACCACATAGATGTTTAATAAGTGAGACATAAGACCAAAAGAACCATTATATTAGGTATATTAGGCTCTCCTATAAATATATACAGTTATAACATATTTGCTTTGGTCTGTGCAAACATGTAATAACGCCACAGCAAAGCACTGAAAAAGGTCTGTGGGTTGTATCCATAGTCTGTGGCTGTCTTTCCTGCTGTGGCGGTGTCAGAGGTGTCACCTAATCAGCATCACGTTTTAATAACCCCCACCATATTGAAACTGTGGTGCACACAGTGAATTAGTGTTGTTATGTACAACACTAACATAACAAAGCATAACAAGTCTTCAACTTGACCCAGTAGATAGCTCTGGCTCAGTCAGGCACATGCGGAAAGCTGTAGCAGTTTGCTGGCTGTCCGCCAGAGGGCGCAAGTACAAAAAAGCTAAAGATGCCGCACAGTCAAAAGGAAAACGAAAAAGAAAGTCCCGGAGGTCTTAATTATTTGTGTTGCTGTCATCTTAGCAGAAACTACAGGTAAGCTATTGTTGAGCTACAGAAATGTGCCTTTCTGCATATTTAAACTGTGTACCATGGCCGATTCACATGCCACTAGCATGTTAGAAGGAAAGAGACTGGCTAAGGTTGTTTTACTTAGCCGTGTTAGCTAAACATGATTTAGTGTTTGGCCTCGTGTTAAGCTTTTCAAACGGACACTCAAGTGAAGGTTGAGACATCTGGATAAGGTCTGCCACTGAAAGGGACTCCTTTCTGTGAGGCAGAAAGAAGTCCCAACAACTTATATCTCGCTGTTGCTAAGCCACGAAGCCCAAGAATCTGAATCCCATTCAAATATTTGGATTTTTTCATTTGGTTCAGTTGTATGTCGTACATGGCTGTCACGTTTTAATAATTTCTATGCTACAGTCAGATATTTAGGGTCTTTCCTTTTATTCGGCGTACACGTTTCGCCTAAGTGTGTTTTACATTTATTTCAACGTTAACTTGAACTTTGAAATGCTGCAATGGTGGTGTTTTCGTTTATCAGAGGAAGCTGTGTCCACAACTTGTTTTAAACGTTTAATACTGGAAGAAACCCCAGTTTCATTGTTTTTAAAGTGTGCAGCATTAATGAATATATCCAACACAATTGTTTATAAAAAGCAAAAGCTTGTAGATCAGTAGAGAAATGAAAAGTGGATTATATCGCGCCATATGTTTTTAAGCATTGTATTTATAAAAGCCATTTGCATTAGCAGGGTTTCCAGATTACATCTCAGCAAAGCTGAAACGGCTCCACATCTAGCTCCATCAGGTCAAGTTAGCCAACAGGAAGTTGTAGTCGCAGGTTTACACACACTCAGCATGGGCATCAATATGATGGCAATTTGGAGTTTTCAATGAGCTGTTAGTGGGGAATGGTTGTACAGTCATCTTTAATGACTGTATAAAAACAATGATTGGATCCACAAATTTGACTTTATTTGGGATTTTCTGTAATTCACACAAGGTCAAGCGTATACATGCAGGCTCAAATATATCATATGCTCACTTAAATATTTCCATAAATGGCGCCAAAGGTTCTAGTCTGTTTTAACTTGAAAAGGTCAAGGACTTTTAATTTAGTGTTCATGACTGGTAGGTTCTCTTTGCCAGCATAAAAAATATTTATTTGACAGCACTAACTGCATTCACCAATACTCAGCGCAATGAAAAAGTTCAAGGAGCACAGAGAAGATCTAAGAAGGAGAATTTCACAAGTTGGGAAGGTCTCTTGGAGCCATTCCAGGGTCATCAGCTCA
The DNA here is from genome assembly GCA_015052645.1 of Benitochromis conjunctus. Taxonomy (NCBI): domain Eukaryota; kingdom Metazoa; phylum Chordata; class Actinopteri; order Cichliformes; family Cichlidae; genus Benitochromis; species Benitochromis conjunctus. The sequence goes on along the minus strand of VOQK01042493.1, from coordinate 26,282 downwards.
AACAGCTGTACGTAGGTGGAGTTATTCACATGTGTCACCACTTTGGGTCTTCTTCCAGACCTTGGCAAATTGTTAGCCCTCAGATGGGAGTAAATTGATAATAGGATGTTCAGGAACTACTAAGACTCCAGCCTGCCATCAACCAGAAAATGCAGGAACACCACAGTGAAGCCAGTTTTACGTTTTAGGGTCAGCTGAGGCCAAGACTTAGTTTTTTGATCACAATGACAAAACATATGCTTGAAGTAGTCAAGACAAAGCTTTAAAACCCAAGTACACTGTACCAGCTGCCAAGAATGTTGGTGGGAACATCATGTTCTAGGGCTGTTTTGTTGCCACTACTACTGGCACACTGTACAAAGTGAATGGAGTAATGAAGGAAGAGGACTACCTCCACATTTTCCACCTCAAATCAACAGCTAGATGGTTAATAGTTGGACACAACTGTGAGTTCAAACAGTACTGTGAGTTCAAACAGTACAGTGATCCCAAACACATAATAAAATTAGCTTTAGGACGGATAAAACAGGCTAGCATTAATGTTGTGTAATAGCTTTCTCAAAGCCCCGACCTCAACTATTGAAACTGTAAACTGTGTTTAAAAGCCGGGTCTGTGCCAGGAAACCAAACAATTTAAGTGAATTCTGCCAAGAAAAGTGGTGAAATATCCAAGCTTGTTGGTGGCCACTCCAGGCATCTGCTCGACGTGCACCTTGTATATTTGATCCTGTATATACACGTGAGCCTGTGTGGATTAGAGAGTCTAAAATAATTCAAACTTTTGCACCAAATTCTTATTTTTTGTAAGCGATCCAAGGTGTATACTGTACAATCATTCCACCCCAGAGAAAGAGCAGTTCAAATAAAATCATTAAAAACACAAAATTACAATGACATTCATGCCCATAATGAGTTTATGGAAACGTCTGACCACAATTAGATATAGAAATCTATATTATATTATTATTTATTAAATATATCTAATTAGTATTAACACACCTGAACACTGCCCGGTTGAGAGAGACACAATTTGGCTGGCCAGTGTGCAGCACATCAGTAAGTTTGAATGTAGCCTTATAAATTCTTTCCTCCACATGCTGTAACCTGTGGACGTCGGTGTTTTTGACATCAGTCTCTGCTTACATCAGTAAAGTGAGTGGTATTGTGTCTGATTCTGTAATGGTTCCAGCACAAATGAGGCCGTGTAGAAACAGCTTGAGCGTGTAGAGACAGAAACAACTTGTCATACTTTGGAAACCACAACCACTGGAGGGGAAAACGATTTGTAGCACAGTTTATAACCAGAGACGGTAGATGGGGAGCTAATGAGCTAATTATGTCACTCACTAGTTGTCTTGTTGTGAAGCTGAGTTGACTAGTTGTCACTATGTTGGTGTTTCCAAACTGGATCTGAAGACTCGGGGGTGGATCTGAACAGAAAACTCACATACACACTCACACTCTCTCGCTCTCTCTTTTTTTTCGGTTAATCCGTTTAATTCTTGAATCAGTCGAGCATAAAAAAGACACCTAACTCAAGGGATGGACCAGTGTTGTTTCTACACCTAACAGACAACTGAGCAGAGACTATATCTTGTCTTTCGTCACTTTGTTACTAGTATGGTGTGCAGTGTTACCTTAAAAAACAAAAAACAAAAAAAAAACCAGAGTGTGAAATATTAAGTAGCAGCCCAGAAATGAGCTCAGTGAGAGGGTAGCTGTCAAGAAGGGAAGGGAAATGGGGAGAAAAGAGAGAGATTTGCCAAATTACACAAGGACTGGGCTGAAAATATGTGACAGCGGGTCTTAAGGAGTGATGAAGCCAAGTTTTATTTCAGCAGGGTGGGATCAAATAACAGGAAACAGAACAAAAGGCAGAAACATCGAAAGAGGGATTTTGAATGTCGTTCAGGAAGCCTGGAGAACGATTCCTGAATCATCCATGGCAATGCGAGACGTGTACTTGAGTTACCTAACTGAAAAATCTAGTCTGATGATGCTCTGTGGACTCTCTGTCTGTGGAGCTCAAGTAAGAAGTGTCGCTCAGTGACAAACGAGCTCAGTATACTCCAGTTTAAAAAAAACAAACAAACAAACAAACAAAAATGGACAAAACACCAGCCAGCCAAGAACATGTCTTCATTAATTTGACGACAGATATTGCACATTAAAACTGCACATTTATTAACAGGCCAGGATACTCTTGTTTTTTCAATGCTTTAGGACTTTTGACGTTGTTGAAGTCAGCTGCTTGTCAACAGAATTGTATTCAACTTTTCGCTTGGACACATTTTTTGTCGCTACTTCCAGGGCGCGTTTGTGTTTGCGTTGGCTCGCGTTCGGACCGCACGTGTTTTCTTAAGTGGCAATGCGTTGAGCTCTCTCTAGACCAACTGTGCTCAATCCTCTTTAAGTGTGACAAGGTCACAGCTGATGTCTGGCTAAGCCTGAGCTGAGAGGAGATAAACCAGCGAGGAACAAGGGCGCTCCAGTGTGTTACTACTGCACTTTGTGGCCCGCTGGACGATAGACAGTTGTTCTGTCACATGTAGCTGGAAGATTGTGTGAGCATTTGATTGTAATTAGGACCGTCGGTGTGAAAACACCAGAAGAGAAACTCCATCTGCTCACTATTTTCACATGCTGTCTCTCCTGTCTTCTTGCCAGGATGGCACAGTGGGGTGCCGTATTCTCAATAATTGCTGCTCTTGGAGGAGCAGCGCTGTTAGCCTCCGTGCACAAGATTGATGAGGGGCACACTGGAGTTTACTACAGGTGAGCTGTTTTACTTGTTATGTGGGAGATTAGCGGTACACTCCTCTGTTGCAGAACTTTACAGAATCAAGCACCTGCTTCAGATCCTGGGTATTGAAATGCCAGCTGTGAGCTGTTATGAGCCTCTGCACCATCTTAGCTTCAGGATATTTTGATGGCATCACTTGCATGGACATGCAGTAAATAATTGGTTTAATTGCATATTTTTCCTGTTTAATTGGAGCTGGAAAATTTCTAATAGCCTGGCTGATGAAGAATGTGGAATTTGGTGCTTTGAGGTTAATGTTTGTTTTTTTTTTGTTTGTTTTTTTGTGGGGGTTTTTTTGTTTTAATGATTTTACTGATTCTAACTGTGCGTCACACAGGGGAGGGGCTCTCCTGACCACCACCAGCGGACCTGGTTTCCATCTTATGCTTCCGTTCATCACCACATACAAGTCTGTGCAGGTGAGTCAGATCATGCCGGTCCTTTTATTAGAACTCACAGATTATTAATAATCTGAACATTTCTTGCTAAATGTCACATTTTGTCTGTGGGATACAAAAAAATAAATGGAGTATAAATACTATTAATGTCATACTGTTATTGGTAACACAGAAGTAAACAATTTCATGGTGATTTTGCAGAAAAACAAACAATATTTCCCCATCTTACATCATAAATATGATGTACTTTCCATGGGGTGGGCTGTCTTATAGAGTGATGATGTAAATGATGGCTGTTCTATTATTCAATTGTTCTTTCCTTTTAATGATAATGAGTGTGAGGAGGACTGTTCTCCCATACCAACTTATAAAATACCATCAATCTCTTATGTGACCGTATAAGCCAAGTGTAAATCATTTCTTTCTTTCACAATCACTGTTTAAACATAACTTTCAAAAGGTGTGTGCAGAAAAGGAGTGTCTCCTCTACTTTAAAATATCAGGAAGTTAGGCATGGTTAAGCCATAATATGGCCCCAGGTAATTACAGTGTACTTGCAATGTGAGATGGGAGAAATGTAGTGTGTTTTTCACACTTAGATACATGAAAAGCTCTTTGTCTCAGCTTCACACTATGTTCGTATATCTTCAAACTATATCACGTATAAAACAAACGCAGTCTGAGTAAAGATTAGCATGGTGAAGCCAATTATTGTAAAAAATATTCACTTCCATGACCTTAACAGCAAGTTGGGCCACCTTTAGCAGCAGCTACAACCAAACGCTTCAGATAACTGGAGGTTGGTCTCTGGTGTCACCGTCCACCCTTCATGTCGCCCTATAGGAGAGAAGCTTCTCTTTTCAGATCCAAACACTCGTCTCTACAGAATGTTTTTATACACTGTTCATTCCTTATTGTTGATGTTTTTTATCTTTTCAGGGACTGGGTACAAAATACATTAATCACATAAAAAGAAAAGATGCTTCGTATCAGATTTAGCTACAAGCTACCACCTGCAGTCCTTGGGCAAGGGGGGGGGAAAGGAAAATGCAGTTTTATGCAATTATTGGTTTGAATGCAGCTGATGGTAACCAAGAGTTTCTTGTTAAAGCTGGAGCAACTCATCTGTTTGAGTTGTGTCTTTGTTTTGGCTTTAGTAGCTAAAGCTCGGCCAAAATTGTGTCATGCAAAAGGACAATGATCCCAATGATGTCGTATGCTGCTGTTCAGGACCAGATCAATGTTTTATTGTGTCCTGACATATGAAGCTTTAGGACTAATGGAGGGTGCACTTTCCTTTCTACATGACTCTACATACACGGTAATATGATGCAGAGATAACGGTCTACGTCCTGAAAAATATAGAATAAATATCTCCAAGAAACGTTCAGACTTGCTGTCATGAGCAGTGTATTCATTACATTTTTGGCGAGGACCTTCAGTTATATGTATGACAGCTGTGAATTGAGGCGCAATTCATCGTTCCTTCTTGTGAACATGATATCTTAGGGATTAATGGAATCACTGAGACCTCACAAAGGATGTTTTGACTCTGACTGATGAAGTGATGCCCTTCAAATGGTTAGAGGTCAGATTCACTGTGGCATCATCACCATTTCCAAAAACACTGTTAGTTACAACCACTACTGTTGTTAAATAATCCCATCCAAATCATCCCTCTGTAATGTTAAGAGGAAGACTGCAGGACCATACCCCATCACATCATATGTATACGGAGTCGACACACTTACTTAGGAATTAAGTCCACATTAATTGGGCTTACGAGGAGAAGCAAAATGATTCCAGACTGAGATGTTGGTCAGGCGCTCTGTGGTCCTGCACTGGTATACGATGACAATGTGACGTTCTGTATGCTGTGTTTCCTCCCAGTCCTACTGGTCTAGGGTTTTTATAAGGATGTTGGAACCAATAAAAGGAGTTTGAAATGTTAAAAACAACATGTTAAACGTGCGATCTTTATCTCGTAGACGACGCTGCAGACAGATGAAGTGAAGAATGTACCATGCGGCACAAGGTTAGTTTGCTGTTTTTGGCTTAAGCAGTATGAGATGTGATTTAGACCCTTATTAAACTCAGTATTTATCATGACCCAAAACAGACTCCCACACACAACCTCCAACACTGCAGGGATCAGAGATTCACCAACATGTCTCTGAACTACCTGTCACTTCACACTGATGTTTGGGTAAAAGCTTTTGAATGATATGCTGCTTTTTCGCCTCTTTTCAGTGGAGGAGTGATGATTTACTTTGATCGCATAGAAGTGGTGAACTACCTCATTCCATCAGCAGGTAATTTCACCACATCGCACAGTGTGTTTATCCTAATATCCACGGGACAGCCATAACTCTATCCATCCATATCTATCTGCGTCTGTATATATATATATATATATAATGTGATTTTTAAAACTTTACCTTTGCAGTGTATGACATAGTGAGGAACTTCACTGCAGACTATGACAAAGCCTTGATATTCAACAAAGTTCACCACGAACTCAACCAGTTCTGCAGTGTTCACTCTCTGCAGGAGGTCTACATCGGCCTGTTTGGTGAGGGGCGGGGGCTTCAGGGTGCCATTGTTAACAGTTTCAGAGCTAGAAGTGTTTCAGAGCTTTTCATGGTTACCTGCATTTTTCGCGCACTTTTCCCCACAGACCAAATTGATGAAAATCTGAAGTTGACACTGCAAGAGGATCTAACAAGCATGGCACCTGGACTTATCATTCAGGTAAAGGCAGAGCGTCAGACAGACGCCAGAATGACGTTCAGTGTGATTGTAAATATGAGGTCAGTGCTGTGTAGCACAGTGTACACACAGAGTGTACACACAGATTTCACACAGCTGGGCTTTCTTTGTGTTACCTGGCTCGACAAAACCTAATGGGCAATGAGTGATTGGGTATTAAATCTGAATACCAATAAACCCTAATGAGCTTTAAAGTCAAAAACAGACTTAGAAATCAGGTCAAAAAGTCTTTCTGCATCATTAATTGAGAGCATGGTCATTTTTGTAGTAATGCATGAATGTGCAGTTCTCACTGCTCTAACATATACCCACACTGTATTAAAACATAGCTCTATAGGTTTGTATATTCCTCTATCTGTGAACATCAAGTCGTTGGGAGAAGAATCAGTGGTGCTTGTAGCTGGTTTTAAAACCAATCTGCAAACATTTCCTGCTCTGGATCAGGCAGCTTATATTATGCTAACATGGCGACCCACCGGGTTATCATAATGTCTCATCATTCAGTCCAGATCAACGGTTTAAGACCACTTGAAAAATGGCAAACAACTAAAATTTTGCATGGTTAGATCTTAACGAGATTCCAAGTAGAGCTTCGACATACAACAAGAAGAAATGAGAGTGGGACAAAACATGTTTTTGAGCATGCAGTTTGTTGAAAACAACACTTAAACTGAAACAGGCTGTTTTACAGCTGATCAAGAGTTTAAGACCACACCTCCAAAACACCTGTAAACCCCCAAAACAGAAATCAAAGTTCCAAACATGAGCTCAGTAATAGTAATGAGAAGCTCCGCCATTATTGTTGATCACTTCAAAAAGGTGATGCAGCATGCTTGATGCAAGCGTTTCCATGAGGTGAGTGTGAACATTTCTCTGCGTGGTGAAGACGGCCGCACGAAGAGCATCTACTGTCTGGAGCTGTTGTCCAGTTTTGTGAACTTCCCTTGCCATCCATCCCCAAAGCTTCTCAGTTAGATTTAGATCAGGGGAACACGCAGGATGGTCCAAAAGAGTGACGTTATTCTCCTGGAAGAAGACAATGTCCTGCAGGCGTGTGTGTACTGTAGCGTTGTCCTGTTGAAAAACCTCATCGTTACCACACAGATGAGGGCCCTCAGTCATGACTGATGCTCGCTGCAACATCTGGCTGTTTGACGCCCCTGCACCTCCTGAAGCTCCACAGTTCCATTGAAGGAAAAAGCACCCCAGACCATTATGGTAAATGGACTGATTCTTATATAGCGCTTTTCTACTCTCCCAGAGTACTCAAAGCGCTCTATACAACAACCTCATTCACCCAATCACACCCAGTCACACAAGCACTTTATTCTGTATTTAGTGCTCTAACTAACATTCACACACATTCACACTCCGATGGATGCATCGGAGAGCAACTTGGGGTTAGTATCTTGCCCAAGGATATTTGGATGCAGACGAGGGGAGCCAGGGATCGAACCACTAACCTTCCGATCAGTAGCTGACCTGCTCTACCACCTGAGCTACAGCCACCCCAATTATGGCGCCCCCACCACTGTGGCGCGTAGAAAACATCTCAGGTGGGATCTGCTTGTCATGCCAGTAACGTTGGAAACCATCAAGGTTACATTTTTTTTTTTCCTCATCAGAGAATAAAACTTTCTTCCACGTTTCAGTGTCCCATGTTTGGTGTCCAAACAGTCATCTCTGTGGCGTTCAAGGAGACGTTTTTTGTTTTTGAAGCCCTTCAGTCTCA
>VOQK01042492.1:34023-49702 GCA_015052645.1 Benitochromis conjunctus | reverse complement strand
TGGCAGGATGCTGTAAACGGACCAAACTTCAGTCAGGAGAACACCTGAGATCATCCATCCACAATATCAGGTTAGTCATTAATAGATAGGGGATCAATAAAGTATCTTCTAAGGGAAATTCTTGTATCACAGCAGCAGATGAAAAAAGTACACACATAACAAACAAAATATACACACATAGTAAACAAAATAATACTAAATACTACCACTACAACTACTGAGGATGCCACTATCCACAGTTTGAACCAAGAACACAGATGGTTTGAAAGAGGAGTAAAAGATGGCAGGATGAGACTTTAGGAACCACAAAAAAAACCTGTAGTCTAGAGTTTCTAAAAGTAGAATGGAAGGCAGAGCCTTCAGCTTTCAGGCCACTCTACCGTAGAACCAGCTCTGAGTTTAGATTAAGGAGACAGAAACCCTCTGTGTTTTTAAGACTACGTTTAAAACATTTTTTTTTTTTTTTAGAAATACTTATATACATGTCTAATGAGTATACATATGAATGTTTAACAAATTCCAAGGCTTTTTGGACTAGCTGCATCACCATGAGTTCCTCAGTCATCTTCTGATCTGATTGGTAGATAAAACTGTGAGCCTGTTTCCCAGTAGCCCCCTCTATCCCACAAAAAAAAAGAGGCATTAAAAAGAGAACAGAATAAAAGGAAATGGTTGACTGAAAACTATTCAGTACTTATTTTCTAAATGAGTTTAAAAAAACTATAGCAATTCAATTAAATCCATCTCTGCTAACTATGTTTTTAGCAAATCTTGAGCTTCATGGTGTGTTGCTATTGTTCCTTTTGTGCATCTTGTACTGAATTGCAATACATTGTAACGGTCTCCACTGTAGCAATGCCTTGCTATCTTGACCAGCTATTTGCATGAGTATAGATAAGAGTATAGATGAGAGAAGAGCAGACGTTTGGTCCACTCACCTCTGATTGCAGAGCTGGCATGCGAAGCAGTCCAGGTGGTAGACATTTTCCTTGGCCCTCATAACCATCTCGAAGGCTGGAATTAGCTTGCTGCAGGCTGCACAATTCCCTGTCACACCAAACAACCTGAGCCACACATGAACAGATACAAACAAAAATACATGTATGCAAGTTATTAAATCAAGTAAGGAATCAATGGAAAACTTCTTATTTATCAAACTTGGCACTTGAGCTCATAACTGTTTTCTAATTCATGCCTGCTTTTATTTTTCATGCTTTTGTGCAATTATTCAAGGATAATTATAATATTGTGAGAGGGCTGCTGAGTCAAGCATTCAACTTTCAATACGGTTGATATTTAGACTCTTTCTCAGATTGATCTTTCTGCATTAACTTCAGTAATTACTTCCTCCAAACCATCAATGTGCCTTTTAGACCCCGTTCCTACCAATGTGCTCAAGTAAGTCCTACCTTTAAATAATGATTCCATTTTAAATATGATTAGTCTATCTCTATTAATAGGCTACACATCAAATGCCTTTAAGGATGCAACAATAACAACGTCACTTAAAAAGCCATCACTTGTCATTTGCCATTTGTCTTAGCTAATTATAAGCCAATTTCTCAGAAAGTCTTGGAAGAGTAAACCAGCTAACTGATTATTTACATAGAAATGGTTTATTTGAAAAGTTTCAGAATTCATCACAGTACAGAAAAAGCATTAGTGAAGTTTCCAAATAATCTTATACTGGCAGTGAATTCCTAGCTGTGCTTGTCCTGCTAGACCTCAGCGCAGTGCTCCAAACTATTGACCACAGTATGTTATTACAGAGATTAGAGCATGCTGTAGGTATTACAGGCACTGCACTGCAGTGGTTTCAATCATATCTATATAACAGGCTCCAGTTTGTTCATGTAATTGAACGTTTCCCACATTAAAATTAATGATGGAGTTCCACAGGGTTCAGTGCTAGGACCAATTCTGCTTACATTATACATGCTTTCCCTAGACAGCATCATTAGAAATGATAATCTCTTTATCAATTAATGAAGCCACATACTAACTGCACTTCTAATGTCATACTTCTAAATTCAGATAGAACTGATGTTATTTTATCTAAAAACCTTAGAAATATGGTAGACGCTTACTCTGGATGGCATTACCTTGGCCTCCAGTAAGACTGTGAGGATTCTTGAGTCACTTTTCATGGATATGTGATTCAGTGTGCATATTAAACACATATGTAGGACTGCTTTCTTTGTCTGTGCATTTGAACAACATCTCTAAAGTAAAGATATCCTGTCTCAGAGTGATGCTGAAAAACTAATTCATGTATGGGTTAGGGATAGGGTTAGGCTGGAACAGTGTAAAGTGTTAGTGTAACAGTGTTATACTGACTCCCTCTGCTGAATAGTGTTATATCAGGATGTCCTACAAACTCCTTGAAAAGCGTTTTGTTAATCCAAAATGCTGCAGCTAAAATACGGACAGGGACTAGAAAGAGAGCATATTTCTCACACACTGGGTTCTCTTCATTGGCTCTATGATTATAGGGTCTTTGCCTTACAATACAGGAGACCAGGGTAGCTAAAAGGAGCTACAGTGTGAAACTAAAGAACAGCTTCTCAGCCAACGACCCTGCATCAGTTTGGAGAGGCCTAAAGCACATCACCAGCTACAGAAGTCAACGCCCCCTGACGAGAATCCCAGAATGGCTAATGACCTCAACACCTTCTACTGCAAATTTGAAAGACAACCATTCGCACCTCTCATCTACTCACCCTAACCTCACACCCACAGAAAAGACTAATTGCAGTCCTCATCCCCCTGCCCTTCTGACCCACTTCCTACACTAAAGATCTGTGAGGAAGAGCAGACACACATCTTCCTCACAAAAGACCAAGAAGGGTCCAGGCCCTGACGGTATGTTACCCTCATGCCTGAAAGTCTGTGTCAACCAACTGGCCCCTTATCTTCATCTGGATCTTTAACAGATCTCTGGAGCTGTGGGAAGTGCCCTCCTGTTTCAAACGCTCCACCATCACAGGATTAAATTACTACAGGCCTGTCACCCTTCTGTCTGTGGTCACCAAGTCCATTGGAAGAATGGTAATGACATCACAGAGCACCTGCTGGGCCCCTGCAGTTTGCGTACTGCGCAAACAGGTTGGCTGAGGATGCACTCAGTATGGGAGGAACCACCCTGATGGATTAATAAAGTTTTATCTAATCTTTTATCTAATCTAATCTAATCACCTTAACCAACTTGGAACATCCGCCAGGATACTGTTCGTGTACTTCAGCTCGGCCTGAAGCTCACGAACAGTAATCCCAGACATCTCCACCGGGAGCTTATCCACCTTACAGTGCCCGCCTCCACCTGTGACTGGATCACGAGCTTTCTGACAGACAGGCAGCAGCAGGTGAGGCTGAGGGACATTACACGACATCCACAGACGATCAGCACCGGCCTCCCCCAGGGGTCTGTTCTCTCCCTACACTAACGATTGCACCTCAGGAGAACCACCTATGAAAGAGACAGAGAATTGGTCCTTACAAATGAACTTGTCATGGACCTCCTCCATGTCCTGACGAAGAATAACTAGACCAGAAGCTGCTGCTGGCCTTCTACCACTCCTCAGTGGAGAGTGCGCTCTCCTACTGCTTGGGTGTTTGTTACGCAGGGACAACTACTGAGAATAGGAAGGCTGTGTGGAGGGTAATTAACACCACCCAAAAAAATAATTGGCTGCCACCCCTGGAGGCCATTGTAAGCCTCTTCTGCCTTAGGAAAACCAGCGGCATCACAGTCGACTGCTTGGATCCCACCCATCACCTGTTTGACCCCTGGCATCTGAACGGCGCCTCGGGTCGATCAGGTCCACCTCCAGACTCACAAACAGCTTCTTCCCCTGGGCCATTTGGATTAATAACAAAGTCTAATGTGTGCTTTTCAGTTGTTTTGTGTTTGTTTCTCCTGTTTGTTGTTTTCTCCTGCTGTCTTACTATTTGTATATTACTCCTGCACCAAAAATATCATTGTGTATGTACAATGACAATAAAGGGCTATTCTGTTCATTTCTGTTCTATTCAGGAAAGAAATCACAAATTTGTACATAAAATATTTGTATGCACAATTTATGCTCAGATTTGTTCTTGTGCCGTGTTTCTAATTATTTGTTTTCCTTGTTGTTTACACTCTTATATTGTACATATATTTATTCATACAACTCAGATTTAACCATTCTTATATTTTGCTTGTACTTATGTTATATTTTGCACACCTCTGTTGCTTGGGAAGCTCGCACACAAGAATTTCACTCGCATGTACTGTACCAGTGTACCTCCACATGTGATGTGACAATAAAAGTGATTTGATTTGATTTGATAACTATAAATCCAATAATTACCATGTCTGCAAAAACGTATGGCTGATGTAGGAGTTTAACTTTTTCATTACCAAACTGTAGGCTTAAATTGTATTTACAGTTATAAAAGTATATTTCCACTGTCAGAAACATTTTAATATCAAACGCTCTCTTAGTTTGCAACCTCTGCCACTGAAGACTAGAGAGCACCAACTTTCAGTTTGATCTTTAGTCACACAGAGGGATGGGAATCGAGGACCGGTTCTTGCAGAGGTTACCGACAGTTCAGATGTTTGGAAGTGTTAGTCTGCTTAGAGGAGGAAAACAGCCAAGAACCCAGAGTGACATTAGCTGATTGAATGCTGACTACAGCCCAGTAACCAGACCCTGCACTTCAACAGGTAAACGGGTGAACATTTGCATGACTTCAAACAGTTTCTGCCTGTTCATGTTTCTAAAGTAGAATCTCCATGGCGATCGCTTTAAACTCTCTTTGTGCTGGTTTTAGTCTTTGCTTTGTGCTGTTGGCGTTGTGTTCATCCCGAAATACCAAAAGAAAGATTGTATGTGTGTGCTCATAAGTATAGGGATTTGTGTTGTGGTATGGGAATGCAGCCTATAGGTTGTTAACTGACAATTATGAGACAATGAGTCCAGGTCATTTTACGAATAAATGTTACTTCTAATTAAGTAACGTACTGCATTACTTTTAAGAAAAGAGTTCTGTGTAATATGTGTAACAGATTACTTTTATTGAGTAATGACCTCAAACATGATCACAACACAGAGGAGAAATACCTCCAACATGCACAAACATTTGACCACACAGTGTGCAATTAATCTGCATGAATGCAGAATGCTTAGTGATGGCGGTGATGCTAAAAGTGGAGCCAATGAGAGTCAATAAGAGAACTGATAAAGGAATCAGATTCTCTAAGTTCTTATCAATCACCGGTTATACGTCAGTGACCCTGGTAGAGGAAGAAGTTCGTCTGAAGGATGTTTCATTAGCCATAAATGCACAACAGCCTTACAGAAGCCTGGACCTTCCAATATTACACTACACGATCAAACACTGAAGAAGCTCGGTGACTTTCCTGAAGTCACAGTTTGACTTACAGGAAACTGACTGCAAATCCAGTGCAGTACTGTCCCAGCAATGAATACTCAGCAAAAGTACTTCAGTCAAATAGAAACCCAGAATTTCTTAGTAGGCATGTTGAAGTTTAACTGGAGTGGAGTGAGTATAATGGCACCTTGTGCTTAGTAGTGTGTGTGTGTGATTCTTTATATGAAAAAGAGCTGACCAAAGACTTCACACATGCAGATCGATAAACGGGAGAGTGATGAAGACATTGAGCAGATTTCTTTGCACGAGTGTATCCTTCTTCTCTTGTGTGTTGGGGCCTTTCGTAGATTTCTTTCAGTGATATATATTGCATGGCGTTGTGGAAGTGCAGTTTTCTAAACAACTTGTTCTTTTCCAGACTTTAAAATTCAGCCCTCAGGCAACAATTTACTTCAGCTGTAATTTCAGCACCGCAGACAGAAACGCGCTCATCACCACTTTCCCTCAAGAGTCTCTCCTGCAGTGTTGTTATTTGAGCAGCACGGACAGCACCGCCAGAGTCTCGCTGCACTAAGCTGCTTTATGTTTTCATCCAACTGTTGAAGTGAAGTTTATACATTGCATACTGGTGAAGTGTTTTTGTTACATAATGCTTGTCACTGCAAGTACTTAAGTTCACTTAAAGGCCAAGTCCTGCATTTCCCACGTTGGATTTTATTCTAATAATTGTCCACTTTGGTCTTGCCAGGTTTGCATAAGCCACTCAGACATCAGCAAACCCTGACCTTGGCAGATCCTTGCAGCTACCTACAACAGCAAATCCATCTGTTTACCTGTCTTTACTTTAGGTTGTTCTTGAGACAAGTATTGGTCAAAATGTCTGAAAAGCCAAAAGTTTTTGAAGGTATGAAAGATTGCCCAGGTAAACATTGTTTTGGTGGAATTTGCATTTTCCCAATTCTCTAAGCGACAAACCTGGAGTGAAGGCTCTGCAGCAGGATGTGGTGGTAAACAGTACAACTAGAATATGTACCACAAAATAAGTCCTCTGAAAGTGGTAACCAACCTGCAGCTTCAGTCCAGCAGTCGATTTGTTTTTCTTTATAAGTTCCTGTTATATATTATTAATAATATATAACTAAAACCAAAGCACATAGCACAATTGCAGCATCAATCAGAACTCCTGTTTTTCCGCCATGGAAAATTCCCTCCACACCGATCACTGAATTCAGCAAAAATTGAGAAGGACTCCACAAGGATGTCTAGGGTTTGGTTCATTTGTGATATTTTCTTGAGAACACAGAGGGAATTTTGTATTGTTTACAGTCATGTAAAAAATAAAGTGCACAAAAACAAAACAAATAAAGCAGCTCTCAACCCCTCCATTGAGCTCATTATTATTACACGGTGGAGTTTCTTTGCAGCCAGTGGTCAGCGCTCCCATCAAGGAATACCAGAAGGAAGTAACTCACCAACTACAATGGTTATTTGATTCGCTACATCCTCTTGTTCAAGATTTCCTCATCACCACCGTGCACCTCCGACCAGAGCAGCAACCACAGTCCTGCCCACCAGAGGTTTCACGGCCCGGCCCGCCCGAGGTTCTGCTGCCTGGCCCGCTGGCTCCCTTCCTGGAAGAAGCAGTGCCCCTGTGTTGGTCGGCCATTGCGACCATCAGTAAAACTGATTTTTCAGTCTTCAGGCTGCATCTCAGGAAAGTGTTCTTGGTGTTGATGTTCCTCCAGTGCCCATGTTTGCTCCTGAGCTTGTTCCTTCATCTGCCTGTTCCTGCTCCCAGGGCGGCTCAGGCCCAGTTTTCCCCTGCACCCGTTATTGTTCCCAGGGTGAGGGTGGCTGGGGCCCAGGCTGTCCCTGTGCTGGTCTGCATTTGGGTCCTATCCTGCCTGCTGCACACAGCAACATATGACAGCTTTAACCTTTAACGTGCTAACCGAGACCTGTAGAATTAAAGATGGAGCTCCTGGGGTTTTTGCAGTTATGGGGACGTCTGCTCCTGTGAAGGCTGGCAACTGCCTCGAATGTTTTCCGCTTGGGAATGATCCTTCTCACTGCAGAATGATGGATTTGAAATGGTTCCCAGACTCATGGGCAGCAGAAGACCAATGCTGATGTTTTTCCTCGTTGGCATTGTGTTAAAACACACCTGGGTGATCCAGATCAACAAAATGCCGGAACTTCAGCTTTAATGGAGATGGACAAGTACATTTGTCACCTGGCTCCTACGTTCCCTTTTGGTTGCCATGGAAGTAAGGCGTACTTAGTGCTTTGATCTGTATTTTGGCTTAATTTTAGTCAAATATGTTATATGTTATACTCAAAGACATAGGTCAGCTTCACACTGAAACAAGGCTCACGTCTGTGGGAAAACTTTTTTTTAAGCTGTTCTGCTAACCAACAAACCAAATCACTCACATAATGTCCTTGGGGGAGGTAACAGGTGGGCTTCAAATATTGGTGTATTTGCTCTTTCTCCCATATTTTTTGTCTTATGTGCCCTCATTGCAAGTGTCAAATAACCCTTTCAGAAATCTTTAGAAGGTAAAAGTCTGAGAAATTTTAGTTTTATTTGAATAGGTAGTTTTTCTTTAATACATTTAATACTGCAGGAAGACAGAAGGGTAGAGCCAGTGATTATAATGGCCTATCCCAGGCCCCAAAGACATACAGATAGCTAAATGGCCCGTGGGCTGTCGACGACCAGATTTCCCCATTAGACTTAAGACAAGCTACCAGGCGGGAGCAGTGCGAGCAGCGCCTCTGGGTGCAGGAATACATTATGTACTCCTAGTTTGGTGACATAATAGACTCTGTGGCAGAGACATCCATCCCTCAGGACTGTCTGTACATCTGCCAATGGGTCTGTCCTACCTGCCGCTTTGATGTAACAGCTAGTGCTGCTTTTGTAGAGTTGATGCTCATAGTCCCCTGTCTGTACTGTAAAATACCCCGAAGTATAATTCTGCATATAATTACACATTTTTTCACTTCTTAAACTGCTGAAGTTTGTGTGGAAGGAAGAAGACCAGACGTACATCAAATATATTCTTAGACTTCTTTTTAATCTTTTTTTTTCATTTTGAAGTTTCAGACAAACTTTTGGATACCAGTGCATTTCTATTAAACATGCCTCCATTACTCATAGGATTATTTAATGACTTGGCTCAGGTCTGCATCTGAACTAAACTCAAGACTTGTGTTCATTGGACAGACCAGACCAAAGCAGAGAGTTCTGGCCATAATGCACATCACCGGGAAAAACAATCAAACACATGACATCAGCACAAAAACCTCATACCAACTGTCAGCACAGAGGTGGAGGGATGAGGATTTGTTTGCTTTTGTTTTGTTTCTTGGGTATCATCCAGTCAGTCATGAACCAAACTGGGTCATGCAGCAGAACAAGGCACAGCAGCAAATCCAAGATAATTTTGCCACTCAGGTTTGAGTTATACACATCACATGTTTTCATACTTATGTAGTTCAGGCATTAAAACCACCGTGTTATGTTTAGAGAAAGGTGATGTCGTGTTAGCTTGGTTAAAACGTTCCAACAGCTGATGATGTGTCCTAAAGTCTGGTGGACAGACACCGACTCACCCCAGAAACGTCTGTCAGTATAAGGTGGTGAAGTTCAAACCACCCAATAAGCACAGGAGGTGCACTTCATTTCAAAGTGGGAGGAGGAATAAGCAGCAGAAGTTCTCCAACAGCTGTTTACACATGTGTAATATCCAGGATATCCACACGGTCTGTCACGTGATCCAAGCAGCTGAAGCTTCCAGGAAAATGTAGAAAGAGTTCAACCAACTAAGTCATGGAGGCAGAGTAGAGGTTTTCAAGCTGTTTTGAAACAATGATCTAATATTTAACACCACTTTACAGCCCAGTGGGGTCCAGTTTTATGCCCCTACACATCTTCTGAACAACAAAAATACCCACGACAAGCTGAATAGGAGGCCAAGTGAGAAGGCTCTTAAATATAAATCTTAAAGGCTCTTTTGATGTTCAGTCAGTATAAACTGAAGTTCACAGAAAGATAACCAGCAGAAGAGTTAATGCAGGCCTCGGCAGGAGTCTGAATGAAATCACGAGACTGTTGTCCTTCCTGGAAAATCCTGCAAGGGCAAAGAAACACTTATCGGTTCAACTGATGTCTCAAGTGTCTGTGTGGCGATCGATACAGTGTGTTAATATATTCCTGTTCAACAACATTATTTTAATGACATAATATTAAAGTAATGTGGCCTTGGCCGAGCTCTGCATTGCTTCAGTCTCTCAACATCGCTGAGGTTGAGTCTTTCAGTGCAGCCGATGTTGGCACATGTGGAGTGCACAGTGAGGCTTTCTGCAGGCATGGGAGTGAGTCACAGGAAGCACTGTGTGCGTACGTAATGGAACTTGTGTTTCCATGTTGTGCGACTTTATTCTCCTCCTGCACCATGGGCCTTAACTCCTCTACACTCTTCACTTTTATGTTCTCATTTAACTTCATGTAGGAACGTTTGATTCTTTGCTGCTTTTAACCAAACACTTTTCTTCCGTGTCAGTAGTGTTAGTGTTCACTTACATGCACACGTGTGTTAAGGATGCTCAGGATGGCTGCTGTGCTCTGGCTTTTCTCTGAAGGCTTGCACTGCTTGTTTCGTCCTTTAGCTCTTTGTGTGTCTCCTTCACTTTGTTTTCTCATTACTGGAGTTGTTCTCTTGTTAGCTCTGCTTATCCTTCTTTCTGTGAAACTTTTTTTTTTTCCTTCAGGTCTCTTTAAAAAAAGAGAAAAAAGGCTAGATTAGCATGGCTTTACTATGAATCTTGGAGGAATAAAGGAGGGAGATTGAGCGTTGGGGTGGTGAATGAAGTTTTTTGCTCCCTCTGAGATTAGCATTAAATACAAAGGACCCAGTTACACAAGTGCTTGACTTTAAAGGCTGCACTGGAGAAAGAGGAGTACAAACATGGATGGAAAATGTGCAACACCTCAAAGTTTCACAACTTCATGCCATTTGGGAACTGAAGCCCTGAAAAATAGAGCGATAAAAGAAAGCAGAGTGAAATCCAGATGAGGTTAGAGGTTTCCAAGAACATTTTCCTTCCTCTTTAATGAATGCCACCAGCTTAGAAAAGCTCCTTTTGTGGCTTTTGAGTGTCTCCTTTACCTTGAACTCGGCTGTTTTGAACAATAGCTGGATTAGCGTATCAACTGCTGCAGATAAGGGTTAATGAGAAATCTGCTGTGGCATCCTGCAGGCACAGTTGCTGCTCTTTCATTGGCCCACTCACATAAATATCTTTAATAATCACTTTTCATCATGACTTAGTTCAAATGATTAAAATGATCAACTTTATTGCTGAGTAATTAAAAATGTCCCATTAGCTGCAGCAGGTAATCCTTCCCCTCATCACTGTTTCTCAGCTGGACTTCATGAGCAGCCAGCTGTTATTTGTCCACATGGGATTCTGTTTAATACCAGGATTAATGTTTATTAATAATATCCTTTAAAGCTGAGAGAAAGGTTTGAGGACATCATCACTGTCTGATCATCGTGAAATGAACAAAATTATCAGGACATCAAAGAGCAAAGAATGAAAAACGACAAAAGAGCACGCAGACACGCGCGCACACACGCGCGCGCACGCACACACACACGCACGCACACACGCGCACACACACACACACACACACACACACACACACACACAGAGGAGCAATAATGAGAGATTTCTGCTGATGCTATCGAGAGACCGATGACCATCTGTGACCTCAGCAGAGAGTTTAGTGAGTGAGGCAATATTAAGTCTATTTCATAAAAAGTCAGTGTCTCGATCAACAGACGATGATGATGATGAATCAGTATTTTTTTTACATGCATATTTGTGGCTTTCATTAAAATGCATCTACTTAGCTTTTCCTTATTTTCTATCACATATCTGTTGTTCCACTGGCGGATGTTCATATTAAACATGGCTGAATTTTCAAAGGTCAGTATATGTACAGCTAATCCCAGTAAGCCTCTCGACTGCTTTAAATGCTCAGTTTTACACCGTTTTCTTTCTACTCTTGGCTCTGCATAGAGCACAGAGATTGAGGAGGGGGGGCTACTAAATGTCTCATTTCAAACAGATGATGAACTTGAGGTCGGAAACAGGCCCAAATTAAGACAAACAAGATTTTTCTCAACTGTGAATCACATGAAGCTAATCTAGTCCGAGTCTGAAAATAAGCAGAATAGCCCCCCCCCCCTCTTTAAAGACTTGATTAGACTGGGGCATCTTTATTTACCTATGTTTAATAAAGTGACAACAGAGAGGCAAGAACAACAAAAACCAAGCAAACAAGAGGCTGGAGGGAGAGCGGAGCAATAAAGAGAAAGGGAGGAACACAGATTGTGATTGTGGTGATTTATGAGCGAGAACTCATTCAGCCAAACCCCAGAAACCCAATTATGTCTGAAAAGCCTTTAATGTCCTCTATTACACCGCGGGCGATGCCGTCATTCAACTCATTTCTCCAACACGTTGTGAATATCAGCCGTGGCTCCGTAACACCGAGTGACTATCAATGTCGCTACACAGCAGAACTGTTCGGTGGCCCTTCTGTTCTTCAGAGAGTTTGATGAATGAGTGGCCATTATACAGTTATTCTAAGAACGGAGACAAGAACGACAGTCGGCTGTTTGACAGACGGGGCTCATATGGACAGCTGGTTACTTTAGCCTGAAAGAGGTCAGGAGCCACTAAAACAGGTCCTGCTATGATTTATGTGACTTAAAGTTTCAGGTGCCATTTTCTAATTTAAGGCAGATAAGTTAGAAATATTTACATATGCTGGAAAGTTTCTGCGTGCCTTAAAGGAGCGGTTCACCGGCTGGCTGGTAGTGTAGATAAACCAGAGATTCATTGGAGTAAATGACGTCATGTGACTCATACGCGGACAGTGTCGATTCACACGGGTTCATTTTCATCACTGGCTACAGTAACATGCATGCATTTATTTTTAATTAGGGCCTGAGCACCTAAAGTGTGAAGGAACTGCAGTTTCTTGCAGTGTTTCGCAAGCTTTTGGAGCCACGGCACATAGTTCACATTAGAAAAACCACATGGTGCTCCAGGTATAGTGGAATTGGCTCGGTTTGTCCCCAGTAAACCTTTGTTGCTTTCTTCTGACCACGACTCATGGTAGGGCCTTCACCTGGGTCAGAGTTTTCTCCAGGACCCAGGTCACACTGACTTCTTTTCTTTTCAAATATTTATCTATTACTATTAGGCGCTGTGTCGTCTCACAGCATGACTATTATGTCATTTCTTCTTCGTCTTCTGTTTTAATGGCAGTTAGAAACCCATTTAATTAGAGCAGGTAGTTGTACTGCCCTCTAGTGGAAGAGACTGTAATTGTTCTGCCTGTTGCTCACACCGATCACCACTAATCAGGAGGAACCAGATAATCATCCACGGCACACCTATGTGCCGCGGCACCGTGGTTGGGAAACACTGCTCTGAAGACCCCCTCCTCCAACCCTCTAAATGCATTGCTCTTTAAATTCAGACGGTTATATGTGAGCATGCAATTGTTGTGGTTCACACAAAAAACCTCCCCCTGCACTCGCTGATAGCACCCCTCTGAGCCAGACAAACACACGCACTGATGCTGGTAAATGCCATGAGCATGTACACACTCGCTGTGTGTCTGACAGACATCCGTGTAGAAACACACACACACATCAGGACGCCGACTGACGCTGACTAATGGCAGGCTGCTGGTTTGTATGGAGTGACAGAGGTGCCACTTGCGCCGTTTCCACGGTAAAGGGCGCTTCCCGGTAAAGCCATTTTGTGGCTGAAACTGAGATTGAGTTCTTCCTTCATTTAGGTGACAGATAACAAGAGTCTGGAAATCAAAGCCGACACTATTGAACACTAAGCCATCAGTCACATCAGACAGCTTACTGCAGGAAGACAGACAGATGATCCCTTCAAGGAGACAAGGACAAAGGAGATGACAGAGGAGATAGGACCCAATGAGGAAAGTCCTGTAGGCTTTGCATTGAGAAGAAGAAAAAACGAACTCTTGGTTGGATGTTGGAGGAGAATATTTAATAACTGTGTTGAGTTTCTCAGATAGAGCTGCAGATAGTTCACGTTTAAACCAATGTTTTCATGTTGACGATCACCACAGCTGATGGGAGTGTCATGTTAATGCCAGAGAGCAAACGGCAGTCCACGCTGTCCAAGCTTCATACATCCATATCTGATGTCTGTGCCCACTGTGAATTCTTCCTCAGGAGTCACAGCAGCTATGCAGAGGTCTGCTCTGCTTTTTCAGCAGCATTTTGATGGGTTGTGGGTTCAGAGATGTAACACAGTGTTTGGGGGGAACCATCTGACCTGCTGTGTATACCACTGTGCAACTGTTAAGAGTGCAGCAGAAAGGTGGGAGTGTTGTGGCCACACAGGAGCAAACTTTGCCTACCTCCTGCCACACTCAGCAGCTGTGACTCACTGTGACTTTGTCCTCGCCCCTGAAATGCAATTCAAGCTGAAGAGTCGGTGTTCTGACACACTGATCCAATGACCTTGAAGGGGAGAAAGTTAAATGTATTTCAGGTATCATTTGTGCATTTTGTCGGTGGAGTTGTGGTACTTTGTGATTGCAGCTCTTACTTGGGTCATATTGCCAGGTGGGTGCTGCGGTGTGACTCGTCTGTATTTCTCGAGCTTGTTGAAGCGTTTTATGCTTTTATTTATTTATTTTTTACTGTAAAGTAATTTTTCATTTTCATCTGTAGGTTTTAATGACTGTGTTTTTTGCTGTTACTCTAGTTGCACGGCTGAGAATGCAGGGGGGGGATTAATTTGACTAATCTCTCCCCTCTTTCATGACGCTAACCATGTTACGATTCGCTGAGAATGAACCTCGAGTCTGTGTATTAAATGGTCAGTGCATTACATGATCAGTCAGGAGATTAACACAGGCTTACACGATGTCTGTTATATCCATGATGGATCTGTGTTAATCTTCTGCGTGGCCAAAATGTCCTTTTAAAATGATGAAGACATCTAAACAAGCGTCCTTTATTTCTCATATGTGTGCGTTTGATGACCTGAACTTTACATGTGAACGCTGATGCAATAATGAGATCGTCCACTCAGGTAACTGATCAGGTATATTCCTAGATAACAACAATAAGGCACCTTAATTATTGACGTTTGTAAAGATCTTCTGATTGCTGACACCTTAAATTTTGCGGTGATGTTGATGTTTCCTGACCGCACGAGCGGTAATTCTCTGTTTGTGTGCATATGTTCTCTCAAGAGGCCCTGTACGTGCACATGCTCGTACGTGCACATGCGTGCATGCTGTCACTGGGTGTAAATCCGACGGTTATGAGCTGATCGTGTCTCTCAGCATGCCCTGGTCATCAAAGTAGCTGACTTAACAATGTGCTGATTGATGAGCATTCTGGAAATGCCTGAGAAATTAATACGCCTCTGAAGCCCTTCAGATGTCTGATGGCAAACATCTCTTGAACAGAACCAACCACTATTTTTGATTTTCAATGAAAATGTTTCCTCTTTATTCTGATATGATCTGTCTGATGTCCACGTGTTCCTCAGATTTTTAAAAACCTCGTTTTCAAATATGTTCTGTGGTTTTCTGACGCAAAGCTGAAAGTAGGATGACAACGATTCAGCCTGAATGCTGGCGAGTATAAGACTGTACAGCTTTTTCAGTTTCTAGCTTATACAGTCTTTTGCTTTCAGGTAATTGAGTTGCATTGTGGTAGATTTCAGACTGCTGATGTTTTGGTTGTTGCTTTTGATTTGTACTGAAGCGCCATCACATCAGCCATTTTCTGCCTTAAAACAAAGTAAAACAAATCTTTGAAAATTGTTCCTGGACCTTGAAACGGATGTTTTAGTTTTGTTCAGCTTGTCCTTTTCAGTAGTAAATATTCAGGAACAGATATCGTAATTCTTTGTTCAACATCACTTCACTATGAGAGACATGAATACTGAAATCTACAGGAGGTTTTGTAATGCCAGAGATACTGGTTCCCCTTCTTATGTCTCCAAAGAGCTAATCAATAGCTGAAGTGAGAAGCATATGGGCCAATCACATTGTTGCCGTTTTACTGGCTCATTGTATCCATGGTGTAAATTAGCACCTTTCTTCATTGCTCTGACCGGGCACTGTAATTGCAGTCAAAGGAGCTCTGCATTGGGCTGTTAATGAAGCTGATACCCCAAATTTGTATCCTTGCTAACAGATTACAGATATTTACAGATA
>VOQK01042491.1:28324-39866 GCA_015052645.1 Benitochromis conjunctus | reverse complement strand
AAAAGTATAGAAGATAGTGCTTGTATGAATGGGTGTGATTGGGTGAATGAGGTCGTTGTATAGAGTGCTTTGAGTACTCTGGGAGAGTAGAAAAGCGCTATATAAGAATCAGTCCATTTACCAAATTCCCGGTGTAAAATCTCCACCAGGGACAGCCTCGCATCAAAGTTGGACAATCGCTTGTTGATTGACTCCAGGATGTCTGCAATGTCTTTGCCAGCAGGCGATGTTGTGCCGGGGGAGTCTGCCGGGCGACGTCTTTTCGATGACGGCGTCCCATTTCTGGCCGGGGAAGATACACTTTGGGCCTTCTTCATCACTATGTCCTGGAAGCACCCGTCGATGAAATCTTGGAGAGCATCTAAACTCTCCCCGTTGTCCTCCAGGGTGTTGGAGAAGATTAGACAGATGTGGATAACAAAACACTGAGACTAGACAGACTACAACAGGAGACACTGATGACAAGACAGAGACGAGCCTAGAAACAGACTAGACACGAAAGGCAACTAACATAACAAAACAGGAACGAGGAACTAAAAATAAAAAAAACAACTAATACAGAACTCAAATATGAAAATCTCTTAAATCCAAAAGAATGAATCACATGGCCAAAATAAACTCAAAAACTGTGTAGAACATCCAGACAATGAAAGTTCATTTCTTTGTATTTGAGCAAACTTAAAAATTCAGCAGGTGAGCAAAGAATTATTTCCCCCATTGTACTGCTGTTTTGACCTAAACAAGATATTATGATTAAATGTAAACATTATGGTGGCTAACCAACATTATGACAGAAAAATGAAAATCATTGTACTGTCTTGTTGGATTTAGAGAAGAACATTTAAAAACATTAGTACAAATAGTACATACTGTAAAACCAGATGAGCCACTCTATACCTGTAAAAAAAAAAAATAGAAAGGCAGTAATATCCAGCAGACTTGTTTTTACTCATCATAGGAGAAATTAGTGATTGCTTAACTCCATTCACTTCCACTCATTTAAATATGTGTTATGGCTCACTACTATGGTTTCGTGGGAGACATTAATGCATTCCTAAATAAGTGGGCTGTTGACTGACACAGGACTGTAAAACATTTGCTAACCGCCAACAGGGAAACAATACAATTCAACAAAGAGAGAAAATGAATAATTACAGTATGTACTTTAGCTTAAAGGTGTATCCTCGACCTTCAGAACACATTCAGTGGTAAAAAGTGCCGTCCACAGTAGTCCAAAGTTAGACTTTGTTGCAGATAGTTAGAGAAAACAATAAATTATTAGTGGAGTAAACGTTTTTAAGTCAGTGTGAATTTTAAAACTGCAACTTTTATTGCTAGTGTGAGAAAATAGTGTATGTGAGCAAATTGCTTGTAAAAGGGATGTAAAACAGGGACTGATCATAAAGTGGCTAAGGCGCCTGATCCAGCACTAACTATGAGCTTTATCATAAAGGATGGTTTGAATCGTAATCTTAAAAGTAGAGAGTGTGTCTGTTTCCCAAACCTGCTGGGTCCATGGTAGGGGGCCGAGCCCAGAATCTGAGAGCAAAGTGAAGACTTTAACATATGCTGATAATTTGAGTCTTTATAGAAGGAGGAGGATTATAAATTAAATTGTGGAAGCTAACATAGCAGAAAGTCTTGAATTTTCTAGGTTTTTGTTTTTGATGTTTTATTATTACATAGAACATTTTACTGATATTTGGGTCTTTTTCCGTGCCGTGTTGCCTACTCTTATATCAACATTTTCACTACATAACATCACCTACTAATGATCATGTGCTCAGTATCATATAAAAACATTATTCACACAATAACTGGACTAAAATGCTAATTGCCTGACTCACCTAACATTACGTGGCAGCAACCACACTGCTTAGACTGACAGGTATAGTCATAAATGCCGTGGTTACTAAAATCTGTTTTCTTTAGAGTGAAAACAAAGATAAAATATTAAAGATGATACTGAAAAGTAAAAGAAAAGAATTCCAGACAGAGATTCTAAGATGCTGATATATTTTCACCTTGAATAGTTGGAGCAGTCTTTCAATGACTTAAGTATTGTTCAAACTATTTATTTAATGATATATTTATTTAACACCATGTGATTTTCTAGGTCCTTCCATTCATCCCTCCATTCTCTTCCACTTATCCTTTTCATGGTCACCCGGCATTATAGTAGTCTATAGTAGCTGGGGTGGCTCCAGCCCCCCATGATTGTCTAGGTAGATAGATAGATAAAACTTTATAATCCCTCAGGTGGGTTCTGCCAGGAAATTCAGTAAACAATCATGGAGATGCCGGGGATTGAACCCGGGACCTCATACATGCGAAGCATGCGCTCTACCACTGAGCTACATCCCCACAGTGTAACTGACTCATGGTGACTTTCAAAAAGATCATCCAGCAGACACCAGCACTGAAACTTTCATTTTGGAACTATTTTTCAACCAAGACTAAAAAGATGGTCAGTCACGGTTTCCTCAACCCAAGGGTGTAAATGTTGGCGTGTTAGAGCTGTACTCTAAACATTAACATTGCAATGACTCAGTCTTTCACTTCCATTATTCCTCAAACTGTTGTAGGAAACTAAAAACTCGAAGAATTAATCACACAAAATCAAATAACACAGCATGGATATTTATAAGTATCTCATAAATGCAAACCGAAATAACCTCACACATCCCACAATTTACACAACAGAGAACAGAACAAAAGAGCAAAAGTTGTAGCCAGTAAACTTTTTGTGTCATTTCCAAATGACACAAAAAGTTTGCTTTTGGCTGGCTTAGCCAATACAGTGACAGTAATAACGAATGGCATTTCTTTAGATTTGTCAACAAAGACAGAATATGTTACCATGTGGATATTTTGGTTACTGGCAGTGCATGTGTGCAGCCGTGTTTGTGTCACGAGTCGTGCGCAGGGCCTGCCTGATGCACTTTTTGTTGAATGAGCTGATGAAATACTGACACGCCAGACAGAAAACAAATCATGTCAACCCAGAAACTAAATGACAGACACACAGCTGTCACACTCTAATGACTGTTAAAAAATAGATGCTGAAAATTGTTTGCCTGCCATGGAAATTTATGAGACTCCATGTGGCAATTTCCTTTGAAAAGTTTTTCTTTTTTTTCCCCTTCAAAGAGCTGCTGGGAAAAAAGGAGTCTGATAATAGAAATGATGATGGTGATAAAGAGAAGTGATTTAATAAATGTTTAGCATTGAATGTGGTGCTTTTCTGCAGTTGTTTATTTTGACACGGTGTAATTAGTTTACACGTGATGGGGAAAAAACAGCCCTCTTTAATTTCCTTTTTTCTTTACTTTATTGTTGACCATAAAAGTGTGTCTTTTGCGTTTCACACAAAGACTTTCATTTATGAATATTCCCGGAGTCCTACTCTGTCCTTGTCTATGCTTTGACTGGAGAACATGAAGAATATTAATACAGAGATAAACAGGCTACATATGAAGTAATCATAAGAGCAAGGTCTTATTATGAGCTACAGTCACAGTTCACGGGGGAATAGGTTTATGTTACATGGGAGCCAGTGCTGTCACATTTAGACAGAGCAGAAGTAACCCTAGTAAAGTAAAATATTAAGTCATCTTATTCATGTTCAACATGTGAAACCAAATATTTGACCCAAATGATCTTTCCTAAACACTAACCAAGTAGCTTGGTGCCTAAATGTAATCAAACAAGTGAAAATGAAACTAAACGATAAAAATTCAACTTAAGACTGCATTCTTATAATGCCAGTGCACGAGGTGTCTTGGCACGACAACCTTGACAAAAAGGTTGTGGTATTATAGGCTTCCGAAAGAAAATGTGTCTTTCAGCGACCTAAAAAATCTTTGTTACAAGGTTGGAGGGTGGTGGTTGCTTTTGTTTGCTATTTAGCTTCACTTTTTATCTTTGCTTCACTGGTTAGGTTTTCCACATGTTTCCCACTCAAACAGCATGGTCACAGGATACAGCATCTGTGGACTGGGTTTGGGTAGTTTAGAGACATTGGTGAGCAGTTTAAATGGTGTGGCTGGGCGCACTGACTTTGTGTGTGAGGTTGCTGCTATTTGGAAATGCTGTTCCCACGGAGATGTGCTTCATCTGCAAAAATGTTTCGATCGATGGTACTTGTCAAACTACTTTCCAGGTGAAAACCAGTAGACAAGGATTCCCTGCAGAACACTGCGTAGTAACAAGATGGTATTAACTTCAGAGGTAGGAGAAGTGAGTAGCAGCCTGTAGAATCACCTACATAACTTGATGTAATTTCTGTAAGACTTTATGAGTGTCTCACATTGTTATAGAGGAACTCTGCCCCCCTGGTCTTTACAACTCCATTACCATTTCATTCAGGCTTGTGGGCATTTGTGTACACACAGGTGTCTAAAGCTGTTGTTTTTCTTATTCTGTTCATTGTCCTATTGCAAGACCCAATGTTAACCAAGCTTTACGTGTTGAAGAAATGGCATCATTGACTCTAGAGTACTTTGGTGTATAGAAGAATTCATGGTTCACGGACTGCAAGGTGCCCGGGCACTGAGCTGTAGCTCCTGGGTTGACCACTCCTGTGAAGACACACCTCTATCCACTGCGCAAAGTGACGTTTGGATGTCATATAGATGTCCTGAATCCCAATATAAGCAAAACCTCTGCATTTACAGAGGTGCTCACACTTACTTAGGATCAGTTAATCAAGTGCATTTAAACAGCAGTATTCCTACTTGGAAGACTGTACTTAGTTTTTCACAAGGATCGCATAGTCATATGAAAACTCTTTCACGTGGCCGTATATTTGTTGATTTTGTTTGTTGACCATGGGACTGTAAAATTAGGATCCTTAAATATTGATGAACTGAAGCCCTTAAGCTTAGTTCTGGTTGGTAACTCAGTAGCACAGTATCATACACTCTCCTCACATCATATATAAAACACAACTTCCTAACTTGGCGATCTCTTTAAACTGCAAAATATCTTGTTTCTCCCTGTGTAAGTCTGTAGCCAAGACCCTAGACTCTAACTATATACTGCTGTTGTGTCAAATCAGTAATTTCAAAGGTAGTCTAAATGAGTGGTGTAATCAAATAAATTAAAAGAGGTATCCTTCCTAACTAATTTAGAATACAGTTTTTACATTTAACCCTTTCACACATAGTGGTCACTACAGTGGACAGCTATTCAAAGACTGTTTTCTTGTATTTGTGTCAATTTGTACATCATTGAGTTCAGTCATCACTCCTTGTTTACTGTCATGGACAATAAATATTTCTTTTGTTGTATTGAAAGACATTTACTGATGGATCGAGAGGAGAGAGGCTGAGGAGTCATGAGTAAGTTTCAACTTTTTTTCATTGCACTAGACAGCAACAAGAAGCTGTGTTAGTTTAAAAACAAATAACAAAAAATATTTTTTGTTAATTTATAGTTTTTACACAGTGTATATTATTTATTCGTTTTTCAAATTCATAAGTCAAAACGTATGTTGTTCACCTAAGTGGACGTGTGAAAAACTCTGAAAAGTACATGTTTAAAAGACGGAAGTTCAAAAATCTTTTTTTCATGCCTAAAGATAATAAAATACTTAAGATATAAAATCCTGATTGAGGTTGTCATAATTCATGCATGAAAGGGTTAAACAGCTGGTACTCTAGACTACTGGTTGGTTTCTGAGGAAAAAGCCTGTCAAATATAGTGGTGGTGAGTGGGGAAGCCTTTCAGGAGTACTACTACATGGAGCCCTAGCAAAATCCAGGCATGTGTCTTTGTGTGAATGCTGTTTCATCATGTATCCACTCAGAAGACAATGTGTTTATACAGGCATTACAACTGCAACACAAACAGTGTCTGTAGATGGAACAGCCGTCAGCAAACAGGAAGTATCCCCTAAGCTCTACCTCTTCAAAGAAAGCGTCCTCGCCAAGACAGCTGTGGGTGACTGTGCGCGCTACCAGCTCCCTAAATACGAGCTTAAGCGCATATTGACGTTAATTTTTCAGTGCAGAAATAGTGATTGATTATAAATCCACCCATTTTAGCGACAGGAATGGAGATCGAGTGAAAGCCAACGGACAAATAATACCCCTGGAGCTGAATGAACACGTGTGTGATGCTTTACAAAACGAGCCTGCACAGCTTTCTGTGGGGTTGAATGACTCTGATTGTACAAGTCTTGATGACTTTATATCCACCCCCACATTACTGACAGCTTCCATTTCAGACTCCAAGTCACCTGAACCTCCACCGTCTGCACTGTGGCTAAAATGTACCGTTGTCTTCACCATCACCTTTTCATGTTTGCAGAGCAATTTCCTGCAGATGATTTCATCCCCTGCTAGTGCCTATGAGGGACTCTGCATTTTATATAATAACCAGCGACCCTGGGACACAGGAGTAGGGAGGGGGTGGCTTTTGAAATGTGCAAATGAAGGGAACTGTGCCTGCAGCCACCAGCAGGACTCAAATTTCTATTGCGTGCACACACACACACACACACACGTATACAGTATATGCACACATACTATCTCCTGCCTTAGAGACAGACAGACAGAGAGTGGCCTTATTTTCTATCACGACTCACCGCAAGCATGTGTGGGTTGTCTCCTTTTCTATCCTTCTTTTCTTTTAGTTTGTCTCCTGCCATTCCTCTCCTCTAATTTACCTTGCAGTCTCTCTCAGGAAGTATTTTTTAATCCATTGCCCATTTAGTTCTGCGATTCATTCTCTCCTGGTTCTGTCGCCTTTTAAAAGAATGCTCTCTTCTGTGTGTTTTGAATAACTGTGCCATAACACCCCTTCTTATTTCACTGTGCCTCTGCACAGGTCTTTTGCAGTTCTCTTAAATTAATCAAGAGGATGGGGACTAATTATCTCAGTTTCTAAACTTTGAATTAAAAATCTCCCATTTGTTTGTTTTTCTAACAGTTGAGAACAAACAGATGTGCATTTGCAATGGCCATTCAGTCTCTTTCCCTGAAGAAAAAGAAAGCATTTGTCTGATATGGTTAGTCATCTTTGCTGATTTTAGTTATTGTGGGAGGTTTTTTTGCTTTTTTAATAAAACCAACATTTCTTTCTTTGGAATAAATAAGGTAATATCTAATTTAAGTGTAATATCTGGAAGTCTGTTTTAGTTCTAAATGAAAGTGGGTATAAGTTTTCCTGGAGTTCTTTTATTAAAATCAAAATAACTTATCCCTTCCAAGGGCACTATTAGCCACCAGGAAAGTGGCTAATTAACATTAAGATGGTCCCAGCAGCTAAGCAGATACAGTGGTTCACCAGCTTGCCCAGCAAGTAGTCCCTGCTGAAGAGGGCAAAATCACAGCGAGCCAAATCTGGCAAGTAAGGCTGACAGGTGAGTAATGATTATGGTGTTCTGTCGCAAAGTGACAAACACCACAGTTTACGATCTTTGCTTTACAACACAAACTCTGGGACATTCTGACTGTGGTGGATGAACTGATGCTGCACAACAATTCTGTGAACCAAAACACCACGACGGCTCCCGATGTGGCTCCCAGTACAAAGAAGGACATGGGTACCATGATTTCATCCACTGCTTTCTGAAATCCCATTTTGAAGCCTTGAGATTAGCACTTTCACCATTGCCATCTGTGTTTCAAAAAAACAGATGTGTTAAAGTGGGGTGTGTCATTTGTTAATGACTTCTCAATCGCAAGTCATTAACCAACAAACATTATTCTGCATTCTGAAACACAGATTTACATGGATTTACAAAAATTAATTCGTTTTCATTTAAAATGACTGAAAAGGAGTTACTGAGTTCATAAACTCAGCAGGAAAATGTTTACAGAGGTCAAGTCAGGAAGCTGTTCTCCCATTAACCTCTGTAGGACCAGGAGTCTTTCTGCAACCACGACTATCATCATCTAGTGGCCTTCAGATAGAATGCAGGTTTAAGGTTTTACTGTAATGGCTTTAATTTTTCCAACACGAAACCTAACTCCTTGTTTTATACTGTCTGTAGTGGCTCCTTATCTGAAGTGTTTTCAGGTGTCAACTCTGCTGACTCCTTAATTAAGGACTGTCCTCTGGTTTCTGGGCCATAGCCGGTTGTCTCTCTAAAGAGTAGAGAAAAAATTCTTATGATTTCTTGCTGCCGCTTATATATTTTTAAAAGGTGATAAATCTTGGATAGCAATGCTTTTAAACTGACAGCTTTTGTCATTTTCTTAAGAAAATCTCCAACAACACATGAACTAAATGTCCGGCTAAAGTGAGGCAGTGAGTGATGATGTGCAGGATGTGATATTGGGTCAGTATGAAAAATTATTAGATCCACCTTGTCATTTTAAAGTAGACATCACTACGTATGGCTTCTAACAAGCTCTCTCTGTCACTTCAGCTAGGTCTTTGCTCTCTCCCATTATAACAATCTGAAAGTTCAGGTTGAAACTTGAAATTGCTCAGGGTAAGGTAAGGCAAGCGCTTATGTCTCACCTCACCCAATTGACACCCACAGTTTAAAGCAGAAGAAAGGCTGGCTGCTGCTGTCATGCTGCTTTTTTCTTATTCCTTAATGAGAACATCCAAGGGAGAGGCGGACAAAGAGACAGAGGGAGCGAGGGAGGGAGCATCAGTGCGAGCTTGCAGGCCCAACAGCTGGTATCATAAAATATGACTCCTCAGGTAGCTCGGCAGACTGGATCCTGCCTCAGTAACAAGACGAGAATAATGAGCTTCTTCACCCTCATCATCCAATTCTCGCAAAATGCAAAAGTTAGCGTTCCCGTCCCATCCACACAGCGAAATATGAAAGTACTACAGCACTCATCTTACACTGATACTCACTGGCTGGTATTTATCTGGGTTTTTTTCTTCTCACAAATACAAATGTGTGTGTGTTAATTTTTCTTTCTGATATTTATATGAATGTACGTGGTAACAAAATTAGAATCGCACAAACACCTTACTTTACTTCATATGTCCACTTGCATACTTACTTCTGAGCTCCTCACACTGACAGACAGCACCACTTCAGGCAAAATCATAACTCAGCCAATGCTGAGCCAGATGTGTGAGCATTTTTGCACAAAACTATGAACCTCTTAGAAGCTAGTTACTCTTACACCACTGCAACCGGGACACTGTGTGCTATGGATTATATCCAAGAAGCAACCTCCGAGGCTAATAGATGAAGCCAGCATGGCTTTAAAACTGAGTCACTTTCCAAAGACTCTAGTGTTAAAGTGTGCAATTTCAGCCATGAAGATTGCATTTTTACAGCACCGTAGAAAAAAAAATGGTTTTCACTCAGATTCCATTACAGATCACCTGTAGGTGGGTGAATATGGATATAGCTTTAAAAAAAATGTGTGGCCATTTTTGTGATTGGTCACAGTAGTTTATTCCTGTATCCCAAGCTTCACTTCTGCCATTTCCAGACATTAAACTGAACTATCTGTGATACAGACTAACAGATAACATGGATTCTAGTGTGATAGAGCCCATCCAAGAAGTCTGTGCTTCATTCTTGGTAAGTGAATTTCGGTTTATTTGGATGTTATTTAATATTGATTAGCATGTATCATTGGTTACTGCTTTCTGCTAGTGTTAGCTAATAACTTATCAATCAACTCTCCTGGCTAAATACTCTCAATAATGCCTCACAAAGCAGTGGCCAAAACCTTAACACAGTCACATCATCATTTATTTATCCTCTATTAATCTGTGATGTGACAATAACGCTGAATCTTAATCTGAATACAGAATTTGTCATTAAGCCTGTATTATCCAGACACTTTTTAAAATATTGACACAAACCTACTTAAATTATTGCTTAATTCTGCATTTAATAACATTTAAAAACAAACTCAAAAGGTTGCTCATGTGCTACTGGAAGACCCATTTCAAACTGGTAAGCTTGGGGGTGTAACCATACGTGCATTCAACTCCAGCTATTTTGTATTTGGTTCAACATGCTATCCATCCATCCATCCATCAATTTTCTTTTGATTCTCCAGTTGAGGCTTGTGAGGGTGCTGGAGCCTATCCCAGTTGTCATGAGGCAACAGGTAGGGTACAACAACCAAACTCTGCACAGATGGACCCTCAAGTGCATGTTACAGCATGTTATAGCAGCTAGGCCATGTGATGGACAATGTACCTTTGTGTTAACTCACACAGCTCTATAAGACTATTTAAGTTGAGTTTTAATTTTCTGGTCACACAGTCCAGGTCCAAAAAACAGCTTCATAGACTTCAAACTGAGGGGTAAGTCTGACATTGTAAGGCTGGCTTCAATCGTTCATTAAAGTAAATTAGGAAGTTGTAGTTGTATTTATGGGCATATTTATTTTATTTATTATATATCTGATAGTAGAGAGTTTAGTTTTATCTTACTGACAGTTGCAACACTGCCAGTGCTGTCGGTGTTATTGTTGTTGGACATAAGAACAGTAATCGGTTTCTCTTTTCTAAAACAATAACAGGATAAAAAATATTCTGCTGGTAGAATCTGATGAAAATCAAGCTGCAACTTCTGGGGCTAAAGATGAAACCAGTACAGAAGTGAAGACATCTCCAGTTCCTCTAGCAGCCACTTGAAGCTGGCACCAAAGGCATGTCAGTCTCCATGAAAACCCATGTTGAATTGCATTACTTCACATTAAAAAACACGTGTACAACCTTGTACAAAAGAAGATTTTAGTCTCTATGCACTTCCACCCTTACAACAACTGTGTGGTCAGTGGGGTTGTATATAATCTCACCCATTTGAATAGTCTTAAGGCTTAATGTTAGGAGTGTAACCGCTTTCATTGGCAGGTGTAGCCAACTGCTATGTGATACATTATTTTTCCAGGAACTGTGTACAGTTGAAATTACAGTTGAAAATGTGTTCAGTTGAAATCCTAATCTGAGAGAAATGCCAGTATATTTGTATTTTTATCAGTCTGTTACTTGGCACAAGCATTAATTTAGCATTCCACTTTGATGTCTAAATAGAGTTTTTTCTGGTTCAGAAAGCAGCCAGCCTACTGCCATCTTTTACTTAAAGTCTTTAAGGTCAAACCACCGTCAGATAATTTGATTGAAATTCACTCATTTGTTTCATACTTTTAAAATGTTTTAAATCTGTCTACAGACAACATAGTAATTATCATGTTAGCACAGAAACATGCTTAATACAAATACATGATTTTGTTTACACAGGAAGAGCATTTCTTAATTCTTGGTGTGCTTTCAATGCAGGTGATGGAGCATAAATGTTACAGCTGTCACTTTGTGCTGAAATTAAATGATGACACCACATTACAACTGCAGATTCTGTATCCCATCACTAATCTAATCTCATCTGGCTGCCTGACTGTTTTTGAAAGCTGTGGTGTTATTTTATAATTGTAAAAATCTGTGCATGCGATGTCTCTGTTTTTTAATTAGCAGGGTGGTGATAACTGAGGAGGTTTTGCTACACTGTGGTGAACATGAAGGATTGTTGAGGTGGCAGTGCTGCAGAGGAGTGCTAAGAAATGAACATTCATGCTGCATCTCTAAGCTCTAAAATTCCCTA
>VOQK01042491.1:0-15267 GCA_015052645.1 Benitochromis conjunctus | reverse complement strand
AACTCTTTCCAACCAAAGCTTAATCTTCTGAGGCCTAAGTCATTGTTGGTGTCCACCCAAACCCCAATCACAACCCTAACTCTAAGCCTATGCAGTGTGATTATGTAATTTTTTTTTTTTTGTTGTTATGTTGTTCTCCCTAGTGTTGCCGGAAAACAAAAAAATACAAAGTTAGAGGCAGGGCTGAGATGTTTGGATATGTGCAGAGGTGGGATAGTGGATGTATTGGGCAATAGGATGTTGAATATGGATAAGGATAGGGTTAAGGAAGGAAGGAAGAAGCCCTTCTCCAAAACACAGGGTGTGAGGAGGGTTGGGGTTACCACCTATGATGACTTAGACATCAGAGACCTCAGAGGGTCAGCTATAACTGGTAAGCCCGGGTGTGATGCATTAAATTAATTTTATTAATTTTTTTCATTCTTCTGTATGTTAGAATCCATCGTTTTATCATTCTCCATCCAAAGTGCATATCATGTAACTTGAAGTCCTTGATCTAAAATGTTACACTCAAGTCATCATTAAAACTGCCGTGAATTTTGCATGAACCTGACAAAAAGAACTGTACTTATTGCAGTCTAGGCCAGATTTCAGCAGTTCAGTGTTATAACAAATTGTTGTTTGCTGTGGAGAGCCCCCATTTCTGCGGTATATTTTAAAGGAGCATTGCTCGAGTTTGAGGCACGTGGGGCATTAGTTGCCAGTCCTCTTCAAGATAATGACCTCTTGTAGTCACATGTGAATCCATAGCTCATCATGTCCAGCTATATACGAACTTTTCTCAAGTTTATGGTTCACTGCTGTGTAGAGCCTGGGTGTGACTGTGTCTGTGAAACCAACATTGCAACAGTGTCGTGTACATTTTCCAGTTCCAGTGTCTCAAGCACATAACAATAGCTGCTGTTTCCACAATGTTGTAGTGGATGATGGATTCTGTTGTGTTTCTTCAGCTTGCTATGAATTAGGAAGTAGCTTTGTCAAGTTAATGCCTGATTTAGACTTCTGAAGGACATCTAAACTCCTTTTGACTCTAAGCTATAACCTTATGTGCACCTTCAAAGAAGTATAACTACACACTGGGTCAATGCAGATTTAAATGGTGTGGAAAGCTGCAGTGTAGGGTTAAAGGTTACATCATAAGTTAGGACAGGGACTTCCCAGAGAAGTTTAAACCAAGCGTAAATGTTTTCCTGTGTAGGTCAGCTTCGTCATCAGAGGCTAACATCATCTCAAGACAGTGAGCTGACAGATAAGAATGTTATTCCCAGATTATTTTACTTTCATACAACACTCCTTGCAAATCCCATGTGTCATATCCATCTCCGTCATTCTGTCCTTGTTTTTAAAAAATCCAAAATAAGTCCATACTTTTAATTTAAATGTGCATTGCAATTTTCTGATTTCTTCTTTCAATCCTGTCATTTAAAAAAAAAAAACCTCAACAACACACAACATCTGCTGGTCTGACAAAGCCATTAATTGCATTATTATTATACTAAAAGGCTAAATTTCTATTTGTAGTAATAATTGGTGTCCTTTTATTTAATACAATATTATTACATAAAAGTTTGCGATGCTGTGCTGTATCAGTTCCCCCCACCTGCTATGTGTTAGCTATCAAACCTCTGCAGTGATAGTCAAGATGTCTGCTGTAACTTGGTGTTCGACCTCCAAGTTTTACCTCTATAACTCTCCTTTGTAGACTTCATATGGCTCCTTGTTGCAGCTTACGTCCAGTTTACAAATGTATTTTTAAGGAGTTGTGTATTCATATCTCCAGGCGAAGGTCAAACTCTATCCTCTGGCGAAATCATTGTGCTACTTGTTTTTTTTGGCAGCCTACTACATTGTTACTTCAAAAACTCTGTAGCTAAACGAGGTCAACTCAAAGCTGTTCTCGGTTTCAGCTCTATAACTGTGGTATGAACACCCCAGGCAAGCACCAAGCTCCATTTCACTTCCTAACCTCTTTAACATACATGAAGTCACCGGTGATGTATCTAGTATAACTTCAAATCAATTTATTTCAGTTTAGTTCAGTTTTATTTGTATAGCAGTAATTCACCGCAACAGTCACTTTAAAGGTAGAGTTTAGGTTATGCTAACGTCGAGTAGAATGGTTACCTATTTGAAACATCCAAATGCAAAAGCTTTTAACAGAAAAACTCTAATGTGAGAATAATTATATAATTAAAATTTCAAACGAATCAACATGTGTAGCGCTCAGGCCTATCTAGCTATACACTTCCAGTAATGTCGCCATAACTTGTGAAACCTCTGAATGGTGCACTTCCCAGGACCATTCAGTTCTGACCTGTGGTCTTGAACACACACCAGATACCAGTAAACAACAAGTCCTGGTCATCTGTCAACAAACGTGCTCAACTTTCTTACTTCTTTAAACAGGAGATTTAAATAGAAGAAAAATATACAATACTCTGCCATTCGCTTCCCTCTGTGTGGTGCTTGATCTCCTGGTTTGTTTCAGCCCAATGTATGTAATTGTGTTTGCTGTGTAAGTGTGCAGTGATATAACTGCACACGTGTTGAGCCATTTGCAGTTTTTTTTTTATTATGGGGATCTTTAGATGGTATAGGTTTCTAAATGGCCAATCTATGAGGTGCAAATGGAGTGCTGAGCCACGTGGCTCCCCCGCAGTTCATAGATGAGCAGAGTGTAATGGTTAATATAGGTACAGGAACACATTATGTTTCATGGTATTATGGAAGCCAAGCTGCTTTCTTCATTGGTTGCGGTCATAATATCCTGCAGTGCAGCGCTATTGCATATACTGTTACATAAGCATGTATGTGTTTCACATGTATTCTGGTATTTATAGGCTTATTAGCAGAGGCAGAGTGCTGATTACACGTTGACATGTCACTCCTCCCCCGATATGTATTCACACATCAGCTCTCCTCATTTCTCACTTTATTCTCTGACAGAAGAGTGGGAGGACTATTCATCTACAAAGAAATGCATGCAGCCTGTTTTTAAACTTGGCCGCAGCTTGGCCAAAAATATAGATGTAGAAAAAAACCCAAAAGCAAATGTTTAATTAGAACAAGTCACTTACTCCAATTTTATTTGATTATTCTTTAAATTGCACAAATCTGAATCATGGAGACTGAATGAGGTCAACCCAACCCAGCATAAATGTTCAGTTTGCACTGACCAAGTCGTGTCTATTGTCCTGCGTCCACGTCAAGTGACTGTCATATTTCTTTGTAGTTTTAGAGAGAAAGAGCCACAAAGTTCACATTTTGAGTTAAATACTGTAAATAAATGATTTATCCTGTCTGCTATTATTATTATTATCTGGGGGGTTTTGTCCATTTTTTGGTTTTCACTTCATTTAAGTTGTTGTGGATTAACATGGTACTTTTTATAAACTCTTTTGTTGTTTTCAATTCATCTTTTGTTTAGATTCAAGCAATAACATACTTGATTATATCCAGATGATCATGGCTTGAATGGAGCCTTTTTCAATGTTTGTGTGGCTCCTCTAGGCTGTAAGTGGTTGTTGTGAAGAGCTCTGCTTCCTGTAAGCAGCAGTTTGAGGTGAGGGTGTGTCTCAAACAACCTTTTCATGATACGTTTTTCACTAAATGTAATTTCAAACATTAGCATCCTCCACATTAATACAGTCGTCCTCTACTTTTTTTTTTTCATCCAAAAGGATTTCATCCACCATAATTGGTCCACAATTACCATCTCACATACTCCATAAGACTACATCCAATGTGTCTTTCTTAAACTTACGGACTGCTTACAGATGTAGTAATGGCCTTAGCAGATATTTTCCTGTCGAGCAGGAAAGCACCTGATATTTTCAATCTTCAAGTTTGAGTTTCATTTTCTCTTGGAGAAAGTTGTTGGCCGATTTTAGTTGTGTATTGTAACCTGCAGGTTACAATACACAATTTTAGGGGGACATTTATCAGTTCTTTCTAGTCAATGATCTCAGATAGAGCTGCAGGCACTTTTGGAAGTTATCCTTGTCTACAAGCATTTTCCTGCTCCTTCCTCATGTTTTCACTGAAAGGAAACTTGTAAAGACTATTTTTCAATTCAATTCATGTTTAACTGTATAATGCAATATCACAACAACATTCACTTCAAGGCACTTTATACTGTATCATAACCCTACAAAAATACAGAGACAAACCCATCTGAGCAAGCAGTAAGAAAACTGAGCCAGGTTCAGGGAGGGGCAGCCATCTGCTGTGACTGTTTGGGGGGTAGGGGAGGGAGACAGAACAACAGACATATTGTGGAAATGCAGAGTGAAAAAACGTTAATGAATAGGTACATTATGGGAAGCACTCACCAGCTTAGACCTATTGCAGTGTAACCAAGGATTTAGGGTCATCTCATCCAGCCCTAACTATAAAATGTAACAAAAAGGAAAGTTTAAGCTTAAGCTTAAAAGTAGAGACGGTGTCCGTCACCTGAATCCCAGCTGGGAGCTGGTTCCACAGAAGAGGGGCCTGAAGGCTCCAGGCTCTGCCTCCCATTCTACTTTTAAATACTGTAGGAACAACAAGTAAGCCTGCAGTGTGAGAGCGAAGTGCTCTAATGGGGTGACATGGCACTACAAGGTCTTTAAGAAAAGAGGAGAGATGCCAAGAGAAATTTGCTCTCTCTCTCTAGTAACTTATTTACTTTTGAAGGAAACCAACTAATTACACCATGAACCCAGAATAACACCAGGCTGAATAGGTCAAAATATATATGGAACATTTATGATTTTTAAAACAATTGATTTAATGTGTTTCTAACAGCATCGTTTAGTGGAGGAGGGCCTTTATGTCACAGTTAGGCCCACATGTCAATAGTTGTCAAAAGGTCAAAGTCAGTGACAGTAGGACTCTGTATATCACAGAGTATCTCATGTATTAGAGCTGAGATATGTGGTGTAAGAGCTCCTCTTAGTATAAAAAAAAGCTCTTTCACACTGCAGCTCTTCTGAGTCACATCAGCAGGTACATAAACATAAATCACAAGCTTTCCACTGAGCTGTATGACGATTGGACAGCATGTGCTTTTAGGTTGCAACGCAGGAGGATTTAAGTGAAAAGGCCTAAAATGTACTGTAGTTGAGTTTCTTTACCAACTGCTGACCATTAAAAGTGGGATGAGGTGAACAGTGGGCAGAGGGAATAAATGACAGTTTATTTTGGGTTCTTCTGAGATGTTGGTATTTGTTGGAGTTCACTACAAACGGGTTAAATTCCAATTTGGTATCCTACATGAAGTCCTCATGTTTTAATAAGGAGTTTCAAAGATTTGATCGTTTACACACCAAACACTGCATTCGAATTTCCATCGACTTACTGGCTCTCAGCAGCTTTACTAAGCACAAAACAGCAGCCCTGCTGAGAGACATCTGATTAAAGAGCTCACATTTGCTGTGTGCGTGCGTGCGTGTGTGTGTGTAGACAGTGAGCTGATTGAGGATCCTTATCATCTGTTTACCAGGACAGAATCTCTGATTGCAGTACTAATAGTGAATGTGCTCCCACATCCTCAGCCATAATGGAAAATAAGTAGTAGGGAATGCAGAGTCAATTCTGTTGAGAAGGAAGTGATTAAACTTTGTGCTGCAAATCAGCGAGTATTGAGACGCCTCTGTGTGCACAGCACAGGCAAAGCATTGCTCTGTAAGCTCAGAATCAAAGTGGACACAGAACTGAGGCATGTTCTGTTTACTCTCCTCTGGTTTTTGACTAGAACGGCTCCAAAGGGAGTCGTCTCACAACTGAGCAGTCGCCCTCGATTGTAGGGGTTAAATCTGGATTCACATGCAGCCATATCAGACGTTTCATCTGCTCTCCGTTGGAAGTCTTCTCATTTGGGAAGTCCAATCAAAAGTTTGTGGCTGTGAAGCAGAGAAAAAAAATAATGCTGGGTAAATAATATTAAGTGAAAACAAACAAGTACAGATCCCGACCACCATCATCAATCGTCATCATCATCAATAAATCCAAGCAAGAAGAGCCAAGTTCAGTTTTTTTTTTAACTAGTTTTAATTGATTGTCAGACACAACCTGTAACCCCCCACCCTTTGTTTTGGTGAAAAGTTTAAACCAAAACTATGAGCTAAAAGAGACTAAAATGATCTGTATTGAAACATGTAGAAAAAGCTGGAGCTGATATACTGATAAGATAAGATAACCTTTATTAGTCCCACACGTGGGAACGGCAGAAAGTACAAGTTTAAGAGCAGTAAAAGTGAAAAAAAAACACAAGGTTAAGATAAATTGAGTAGCATACTATTCAACAAGAATAAAATACTATATACAATATAATAAAGTACTATACAAATAACATCAAATACTGTACAAAGAGCTCTGTAGGAAAAAAATTGCACTTTGTAACATTTCACATCAGGGAGACAGTTACACATGTGTATGAGATGTGTGTGTGTGTCTGTCTGCACGTGTGTGGTCCTCTGCAGAGACCATGTTGTAGAGTCTGACAGGAGTAGGAAGGAAAGACCTGCGAAATCTCTCCGTCCCACATCGTGGGTGCTGCAGCCTGAAGGAGCTGCTCAGAGCTGTCAGAGTCTCCTGCATGGGGTGGGAGATGTTGTCCAGCAGGGATGATAGCTTAGCCACCATTCTCCTGTCACTCACCACCTCCACTAGGTCCAGAGTTGGCCCTCCGGATCAGCCTATTCAGTCTCTTCCTGTCCCCAGCAGAGATGCTGCCGCCCCAGCAGACCACACCGTAAGAGATGGCTCAGGCCACCACAGAGTCATAGGTCTTCAGGAGTGGGATCTTCACTCCAAAAGACCTGAATCTCCACCGCAGGTACAGCCTGCTCTGCCTTTTCCAGTAGAGGGCATCTGAATTGTGAGTCCAGATTATTGTTTGTCCAGTTTATTGTTCATCTGAACAATAAACTGGACAAACAATAATCTGTACTGCTATTGTTACAGACAGTTATGTTTTATTCTGGAGAGACACAGATTATGTCATATACTCAAAGTG
The DNA here is from genome assembly GCA_015052645.1 of Benitochromis conjunctus. Classification (NCBI taxonomy): domain Eukaryota; kingdom Metazoa; phylum Chordata; class Actinopteri; order Cichliformes; family Cichlidae; genus Benitochromis; species Benitochromis conjunctus. The sequence goes on along the minus strand of VOQK01042491.1, from coordinate 8,270 downwards.
CTTAAACTACAGTTTATAAACCACAGCTGTCCTCCTGTGTCTTTTGCTTTGTCTCCATTTTTTGTTTTTTTTAGAAATGTATTTTAAAAACTGTAGAATGAGCTGAGAGGAACTCGGGAAAGATCAAGATGGCAACAGATTGTCTGCATTTGCTGTTTGTTCCCTCCACATCTGTGCTGCCTTGATTTCTGGGAGTTACCTCACTCCAGATAGCACTTCAAGGTAGACAGCTTATCAAGATGACAGAGTGTTGGCAGAAAGCCTCAAGGTGAAGTGTTGCATATTGTTCTTTTCACTTGTTTAATAATAAACCTCTGAGTGAACATCTGAAGGGCTGACTCACTTTGCTTTAGTCGATGTATTCCTTGTGTAGAGGATGTTAGCGCATATGGTTGTAATCCAAAAACAAAGTCAGAGGTCAGTCAAAAAACTAATTTAATCATCTGTGTGAGACAGAATTTTATTATGACAGTTTTAACTATTATTTTAATTCATACAGGGAGCCTTATTAACCACTGCTCTTTCACACTTTAGCAGCTTCAGGTCATCCTTTTTTTTTTTTACAATGGGACCCTTCAGAGGGCGTTCCTTTCTTCTTATCATCAACGCTGACCCAGACCAATTTGCAGCAGACTCTCTCTAAACCCCGAGGAGAGCCCACTCCATAATCAGCATGTCAGTATAATCAACACTCATCACTCAGTGACCTTCATGATGTTTTTGAGAAGGACAAGCCAAGACCAAATCCCAGGGGCTTGTCTGCAGCTAACTTTTGCATTGGACAAAAAATTCACATTTGGTAATGAAAGAAGATAAAACAGTATCAAGGGGAAAGTTTGTTAAATCGAATATATACAATGTGTTCTCAAAAGAATTTGCTCATCCACCCTCACACACATATGAATTTGAGTGGCATACCATTCATAATCCATATGATGTCAGCCACCCTCTCCATCTATAACAGTTTCAGTTCTTCTGGGAAGATTTTCCACAAGGCTCAGGAGTGCATTTATGGGACAGTTTCACCATTGCAGTATATTGGACAAGAAGGCCTGGACAAGAATTCATCCCAAAGGAGTTATTTTGGGTTTAGGTCAGGACACTGTGCAGACCAGTCAATTTCTTCCACACCAAACTCGCTCATCCATGTCTCTATGGACCTTGCTTTGTGCACTGCTTCACAGTCACGTTAGAACAGGAAGTGACCATTCCCAAACTGCTCCCACAAAGTTGGGAGCATGAAATTTTTGGATAATTTCATTCAATGGCGGCATGCTTTATATACCTGCATCCAACACTTTGCATTGTGCTTGCTGATGTAATGCCATGGAAACCCATTCCATGAGGCTCACTATGCACTGTTCTTGAGCTAATCTGAGGGCCACAGATTTGGAGGTCTGTAACGATTGACTCTGCAGAAAGTTGGCGACCTCTGTGCACTATGTGCCTCAGCATTCGCTGACCCCTGGGTTTTTGGATAGCCTTAGAATCAGTATAAGTCAGCTAAATGAGTCAGCTATATGTTTAATCTATTTTTTTCCTCTGAGTTCCTTTAAATAGCCAATATTTTATAGTGCTAACCTGTCAGGCTTCTCTATTTTTCTAAAATAAGAGCCATTTGAAAAACTCGAATAATTTTAGTGCTTTTCCATCCTTACTGTGGACTGAATGATAGACCATGACCACCAAGGCCAGAAAAGTTGGACCTTTTGTAAGTTTTTAAATAATCAAAGTGTTAAATGGTTGTAACTAAGTTAACACTGGAAGACTCTGTTGGGTAGTGATGTTCCATTTGTTTTAAGCACTGATATACCACTTAGTGTGCAATGTATTTTAGCAAATCCAGTGTGGTAGGTTATAGAACAGAAGTTTCCTATATCCATGATGTGTTTTATATTTTGTTTGTACTTGACTGTAAAGTACTGGGGCACCACAGTGGCATGGTGGTTAGTATTGTTGCCTCACAGCAAGACGGTCCTGAGTGTGACTCCACCATCTGCCTCGGGCTACACAGAAACTCCTTTCTGTATGGAGTTTGCACATTCTCCCCATGTTTGCGTGGGTTCTCTCCAAGTACTCCAGCTTCTTACCTCCCTCTTCACCTACGTGCTTTAAATCTCAGTGCTTCACCCTGGTCTTCCCCATTCAAGCCTCCATCTCCATCTCCACCAACAGTCCCTTCACTTCAGGAGGCCATGCTCTGCTACAATACATACATTTATCTAATTGCCAAATATTTTATTAATCAAATTCTGTATCTCAATGAATCATGCTCAGGTCTTCCAAATGGCCTCTCTTCATACCGGTTTGCCAACTGCACTGTTACCAAAAACTCAGTGTCAGATGGTCGATGTATATTTCTGCTGTATACTGTCTCAGGGCAGTTGAGAGAGATGGGCACTAAACCCTAAAACTATGTGATGCCTCCTGTCGTGCACCTGCTTACCTGTTTAGAATCTTTTGGAAGGGGCCCAGAGGGGCACAAGAAGAGAACTTTGAAGGGGAAATCAGCCAGATTGAAAGGAGGTATGATTTGCACTTTTTAAAGGGAGCTTTTTGTTGCTTTCTGATCACACCTTCCAAAGATGTGGAAATCATCTTCATTTTAAATGTCGCAGGAAGAGAGTAACACAGACTAATGCTACAGTCATAATGATGAATTTTGATGATTTCTGAATTCACATTATTCCAAAACTTTTTATTACAAAAATTATGTTACATAAAACCAGATACGGATTGAAAGGCTTTTTACATGAGTGAGTTGATCACATGAAATCATTGTTCATATTGGACTTTGGTTAGCCAAAAAGAGCTTTCAGCTTTGAACAACCACAATCAGTAGTTTCCTGCCTTTGCCTTCTTTGTATCCATTTAACAAGACATGCCTTTGCCTGTAGCTTGATTGGCAGTCAAACACACCAGGGATAAGTGCACTCCTAGTGTGATAGCCAAACAGCGATAGCAGAGCACCAGTCAGTTTAGATGAGATTTTGGTCTCAGTTTCCCTGCTTAATATCAGTCTGCCAATTGACAAACCACTCCAGGAGTAGGGAAAGGAGAATATTTCACCAAATGAAATCTATTTTATTTCTTTTGTTAATAAAAAAAAGTGCCACAAACAACTTTTTTCTTTTTAAAAAAAAAAAAGGAACGAATATTGTTTGTAAAAGGATTTCAGTTGTATTTCAAGGACTACATTACACTGGAGTTTAATTTCCCAAAAAAAGTCTAGGTTGTACTTGGCCTGATTTTAAATACAAATAAAGGCATGTTCTCTACATTGCAACGCTTTAGTATACTGGGTGTTCTTCTTTCTTTTTTTTAAGTCTCTCATAGCTTAGAATTGCACATAGCAAACAAAGCAAGAAGAGACTTGGTGAGGCGAGTAATGCCTAATTTATGATATGGGAATATACTGTTTACCCAGCCAGAAAAATAAACTCAACTTTTACACCCTCATGAATTCATCTTCTATTCAGATATTCTCTATGGAGGAGGTGGTCAGAAACAGGAAATAGTAGGCAGTGGGTTGTAATTCTGGCTCAATGTTTAGGTTATATCTGCCAACACAATGCTGTAAAACCCCTGTGACACAAACATATACAGTATATACACTGGAGCAGAAACCAGATCCAAGTGAACCACAAAACAACATAAGTGCAATTGAGCTTGTTTGGCATTGTGCCCAGAGCAAAGGTTTCATGATAAGTGTATTTTTTAGAGTTTGGGTGTGTCTTCTGGGACAGAAGCAGTGAACCAGAGATGATTCAGTAAAGAATAGCCTGCAGCCACCGGGCCGGTATACATTTATGAGACAGTAAAAGGAGAAAGAGACAGAAGGGAAAAAAGCAATACTGTAACAGAAGGAGAAGTGAGGAGCAGTGATGTGTGTACAGTAAGTTCTGTCTTGTCTGACTGTGTGCTTGTAGGGGTGTCAGCTATCTGTCCACCTTTAACTCTCTGTGGTATGGTTTTGCTTCTGTGTTGCATACTTGTTCTTTCCACTGACATACCCTACAATAAGCTACAATATTTATACTGCAATATGGTTGTACATATGCACGTGTGAAATGATGTTCAACAAAAGAGGAACTTTTATATTGGGATAACTAAAATAACCTTTGGTACGCACCAATAGGAAGTCTCATTAGCAAAACTTTAAAGTGCATTTCTGTAGAAGAGAAAAGCACTCTGGATGTTGTTAGTTCAACTCAAAAAAGGGGAGGGATAAACACTAATCATTTTGTGTTGGACCAGAGAACCAACACTGAAAAAAAAACATGTTGTTCTCATTTGCAGGTGTGTAGGCTTCACTAGCATGACATCATCCCCAGCATCGTATCAGCTGACTTTAGGTTCCATGTAACAGCGTTTGAGTTAAAGCACATGCTCAGTTTCACTGCAGTGAATATGTATTTTCATGCTTGACAGGAGAGAAGTTAATCCAGCAGCCTGCTGGGAAACTTTCCTGTGGTTTGTCCAAATGCCTTCAGTAATGAATCTGTACTCGAAGCTGCCAAAAGTATTTTTAATGTCAGAAATATTACTATAAATGTATTGAGTTCTTTAGAGGGCATCTCAATGGATTTCTTCTCCAAGATATTTTTCACATATTGCAATTTTCGGCTTAAAAAACAAATCAATACTCTTTGAAGGCCAGACAGTAAGAACACATTCTGCAAGCCTTGAAAATATTTTGTTACCTGATGTGAAGTTAAAGTGGAATCTCGCTGAGGAGGAAACTATTTTTTTTGGTTCTCCGGGTCTGCTTCCCCACACAGAAGAGCTACACACCAGCTGATAAATATTTTATTGCTTGAATATTAATTTTCCTTAATGGGGCTCAGATGAGACAGGTGTGCTGACACGGACAGCAGCCGTCTGCTATACTTCAGCTCCTCTAATTCAAGCCTGACCTCATGAGCATGTTTGTGCTTTTACCTCACAGGTAATGTGGCCTGCTGTGCAGCTTTATGGTACTCTAACAAGCCTTGGCTACAATTTTAAGCAATTCATTTTTTGTATTTTATATTTTTTTTATAGATTTGGAGAATCAACAGAAGACATGTGTCTGGGCAATGCTTGCAAACCTTTAGGATAGCTCTGGAACAACGCACAGCAATGTTATCTGATGTTGTAACATTCACTGAGGTCTCTAATATATAAAATTCTTGCATACAAATATTTTACTCCAAAACCTCCATGAACAGAGTCCCATGAAAAAATTGTTATGGTTCAATAAAGTGAGTTAAAAATATTTTATTCAACTGATTGATAAGTTAAATATTAGTATATTATCATTTTATCATTTTAATATATATTTTTAATAAATTAGATGCCACTTTGATACCTGTGTATTTTCCTTGAACCACATTACACATAAAAGCCAAACACTGAATCTAGCAGATACAGTCACAGCCTGCCTGGGGGGGGCAATATCCTGTCAGCCTTTTACAGCTGAAGGGTAAAATTCACTTTTATACACTTTTTTTTTCTCTGAATAAGGACCTTTTGATTGTCTAACATACAATCAGGGACATGCGCTAGGGCTGGGGTGATTACCGATAAAAAATTAGGCAATGTACTCGCCATTTCATATCTTTGTTGGGAACAATATGTGTCTTTGGTTGTGGTTTGTGGCTCAGGAGGGAGAGTGGTGCAGTGGGTTCAGGGTGTGGTGTCAGGGGAGGTTTGAGTAGGATGCCAGGACCTGATGAAAGAGCTGTGTGGTGTGTTCAGCTGAGGAAGGCAACTGGAAAGTTGCACAAATCTAAAGCAGAAATAAACATTCACTTGCATTTGGGAAATATATCACTTAAAATAAGATTAGTGCTTTTGTTGCATTTTAAAAGTCTAAAGAACTAAAGAGTCTGGCACAAGAAGTAATGACCATCCTGAGGCCAGGCCACTGCAATTAAATTAGCAGGTCTCAGCAACAAGAGGGCTCAACTCTGGCAGGTGAAAAGCTGAGCTGTGTCTCCACGAGTGGCTTGTCATGGAACAAAAATCATTTTTTGAGTGATTACTGGACCCCACTGCATGTGGTGAATTAATTTCTTCCTCAGGCAACAGAAATCAGTCACAACCATCCATCAAAAATGCCCCAAACTATGTGAGTATTTCTTAGTTCATCTCAACATCTTTTGTTTCTGACAATAAAACTGAATTAGCAATAACACAGAGTGTTTTCAGCCAACCACAATAAATTATTAGCAAGTTAATTGTGTTGCAAATGAAACTGTCTAGCAGTACTTCTGCTATAGAATAATGCTACCTCGCAGTTTCTGTGGGTAGATTGCTTGGGGGAGAAAGCAATTTCCTTTAATCTTTCCTTTCCTGTGAATCATCTGTGAAATTCTTGCAGTAGTCCCTCTCATATAGCCCTTTTCCACAGGGTGTTGGGTGTCTAATCCAGAGGCAGTTTAACACATTTCCACCGAACCGGTGCAGGTGACAAAAATACAGGCACCAGCATGACACCGTATAATTGCTGGGTCCAAAGTTGGCACCACTGAGTCAGTCACTAGCTATTGGAAGGGCTGCCACAAGAAATTCACTAATGATTGGCAGATACATCCCACAGATTCTGTCATATAATATCACTAAAATATTACGGCAACCTCTATGAAATGCATTTTCATTTAACCAATAATTTGCCCTAAATGAGGCATTGTCAGGAATATGAAGTACATTTTTCAAAACTGTTCATTGCATATTATATTAAGTTATATCAAAACTTTGTGGCAGTAGGCTGATAATAATCACAACCCTTACCTGATGTAAATCTGACACATCGCCCTATTAAGATCTTCTTGAGTGAGTACTGACAGATTCCATCACAGCTGCTTATTTTAGATCTCGTACCTGTGCCTCTGCCATGAACAGTGCTCTTCGGCGTATTGTAACAGTCGCAGTTGTGTGGTGTGTCTTTAAGACAACCTAAGTTAATGTTTAGTGATGTCACAAGTATGCACCACTGTCCTCTGGTGAGTGTCGGAGAAACGTGCTTGCACACGGATGCATGGACTGAGATGGTCCTCATATCTTTACCTCCCTCAAAGTAATGTTTCGGGTTGTATGAACACTACTCGCTTCATGACATCAGCCGTTCAACCAGGCCGACGTTGGTGATGAGTGTGTTTATTAAAGGACAAGCACTGTGGAATTCCCAGCACCAGTGTGGTCAGGAGTTTTTGACTGTCCTGCTGAGTGTTTCTGCCGCCTCCTCTCAACCACTGAATACAACCCACGTTACAGTACCATACAGTGATTATTCAGCTTTTAGTGAAGTAGAAGAAGATGCAGTGAGTTTGAAGTTAGTGTAAGCAAAAAAACACTGCATTCTGGGTGAATTTTGAGCTGGCACAAGATGGACATCACAGTTGAGATCATTTGCTATGAATGGTCTTCGTCAGACTCCTCAGGATTTTAGAACTCTACCTTGACAGTCTCGCTATGTGGAACAGTCATAGCTTGAAGCCCAGCTCCCATCATTAGCCATGAGCCCCCACGTTGAAATAAAGCCGATTTGAACAAGCTGATGCCCACTGATGCCTGTGCTGAATTTCCAGTCAACACGTTGCATGTGAATATAAAAGAACTTGGACTGAGTGATTTGAAAATGACAGATACACAAAAATCGACTCTGAAAATTAAATGTTATTTATTTGATAAAATTAAATCAAATAAGGTTTTTTGATTTTTAGGAGCCAGTTCCCAGAATGTTTTGTTTACACCTCATATTAATTAACATTATATAGTTAGATATTTATAATGATGCACTAAGGAGGACAACACAGTTTTTGGGGAGGGGTTAATTTTTTTCCCTAGAAGACAGGATCTGTATCCCTCACTTCCACTCATAATTTATACCAATTGACATGACACCACAGCTTTGATGGGAACTCCAGTGGGGCCAGTGCCACACCAGACTCTACCTTTAGTCACACCCCTGGATAAAAATAGAGGAATAAAAAAAGATCATTATATGAGCAACTTCTATTCATGCTCATTTTTGCTGTAACTTTTATTATCGCTAAAACTAAGTTAGCAATTATCTGCAATGTATTCAGTTTTGAATTACATATAAGAAAAAAGGGTATCACCAGTAGTTATATATATAGTTTGTTTTCAGTGGATCTGCACTTCACTCTTAAAGTTTTCCTTCAAATTTGGCCAGATAGTGACTAAAAAAATCTACTCTTTTTTTTTTTTTTTTTTTTTTTTTTTTTGTTTGTTTTTTTTTTTTTTTTTTTTTCTTTTTTTGTTGG
>VOQK01042489.1:77118-96622 GCA_015052645.1 Benitochromis conjunctus | reverse complement strand
TCACTTGTAATATAACTGATGTTTCTGCATGTTTTGAAAACACTGAGGGAGCTTTTCAGAGGGCACCACGAGATTCCCGCAATAAACATGAAAAGCTTTAATGTTGATCTTTTTCAGTGTAAAAAAAAAAAAAAAAGGACAATATAATAATTATTTGAAAAGAAGCTTGTAGCTACATGTTTAATTTTCAAAGCTGAATACAACTGCATGTCTGAACTGTGATGTACTGCATAGGTTGTCGAGCTCACCAAACTCTCTTGGTACGGATATAGAGTAGATGCAGGTCTGTCCGGAGGTGTAGTTTCTCGGGAAATTCGGAGATAAAACAGTCCCCTCTGATCCCGTAGAACGACTTCCGCATGGGGCTGGAGATTCAGACGTGCACAAACACATAGCAGTGAAAATAGATTCACACAAATACATTCTACTTAAATAGAGTGAGTGACGTGTGGAATTTTACAGTGATGTGTTTTTCACCTTGACAGCTAGGTAATGCCCTGTTCCATCCAGGTCTGCCATCATCACCCATACTGCAGGTCAGAGTAGAATAGCCCTATAAACAGACAAAAAAGAAAATGTTGTAGGAAAACCAGTCCATGTAACTAATTGCCCAGTCAACCAACACCCTGTTTGCTAAATGTCTACCCACCCACCCAGCCAGTCAATAAACCAATGAACAATCCATCCAGCAACCTAAGAAACAACCACTCAAATACCGAAATCCCAAATTCAGTCAACCCCTCAGTCATCCAAGTGGTTGTACCTGCAGTACGTATCCTGCTTCACAGTAGAAGGTGACCGTCGAACCCAGCTTATAATCAGATCCCAGCCTGGTCCCATTCAGAACCACACCTGGGTCGAAACAAGATTCCCTCAGCTTGGCTAGATGGAGTAAAGGAAAAAACGTGTGAGTTAGAGAGAACGTGAGGCAAAGGAAAAGCGACAGGCACACATGAATAATAGGGCAAATTAATAATAACTAAGTCTCTTGTAATAATCAAATGAGGCAGGCATTCCGTTGGCCTTTGTAACAGTCTGTTTGACTTAGCTGTCTTTGCCAAGATGGAGCAAGAACGATAACTTCATCCCCCGGCTTTTGTGTGCTACATGAACCTTGTAAATTATGGCCTTGGCCCCCCTCCCAAAAGATTAGTGGCCACCCGCATCAACTTAAGACTTAATTTCTCAGTCCATGCAAAGTCAGTGTTGACTCTTTTGTGCAAATGAATCAAACTCACACCTTCTTGACAGACTATTTCAATAGACACTGATTCAACTGGGACTTTATGCAGAGAGCAATAATTCTCTTTCATCTTGAATTCAGCATGGTACACATGTATCACACCAAAGTGGTCTTAGTGTGAGGTAAAAGAAAACACTGTTGTTATATTCTACTGAAATTGTGTCATCATGATTTTCTATTATGTTGAAAGTGGTAACCTTAGAATAATTTCCCAAATTGCCTTCTTTATGAAAAACACAAATGACAGAAAACAACCTCGAGCAGAGGTGATTTAAAGATTTCAAATTATTTTTCAACAATCAATAATAAAAAATGACTATAAAAAAACTTGCGGTTGAAATGTGTCAACTTCCCTTGTTTGTATTCTTCCAACAAAAAAGGACATAATAACTTAAGACTGAATGTATACGTACTAGGCTTTTTATAGGTGATATATAGTTATGTAAGTGTACTGTGGTGTGCAAAAGTCTTAAGCCACTTCCCTTTTTTAAATATTTTGCTATGAAAATTGGATATTGGTGCAGGGTTGATTGGAACATGCAAACATGGAGACACGGTTTGTACGATTGAACAAGTTTGAAAGTCAATTTTTGGTGTGACCGCGGTTATTCTTCAAACAGGCTGAACTCTCTTAGGGAAGCTTGGTTCTGAGGAATAGTTCTCCGGGTTTCTTGAAGGACACTTAAAGGCCTTCTGCAGGTGTTGCCCAACTCGCCAAGATTTTCCCACTCTGCTTCAATAATGTTGAGGTCTGGGCTCTGGGGAAGTCAGCCCATAGCTGAAATGCAGCTCCAAACCATGACAAACCTCCACTGTGTTTTACAGATGACTGTAGGCTGACTGTTGTATCTTTCTCCTTAACATTAACAATGGTGTGAATCAAAAATCCCCAAAAAGACCTGTTGCCATTGATTTTCAGTCCAGGTCTGGCATACGCCAGTCTGGCTTCTTGACAGCCACCCTTCCACTGAGACCATTTCTGATCATGCTTTGGCCAGCAGTAGATGGACTGAAGGACTAGATGCATCTCTCAGGTTCTGTTTCAGGTCTTTGTCCACTTTCCTCATTTTTTTAAGGACACACTACAAGATATATAAGTTTTCAGCTAACAGCCCTTCGAGAATTACCCAGCTGGTGCAAAAATACTATTTTATGCCTGTCAAACTAGGTTATCTTTGGCATTTTTCATAGATTTACCTAAATAAAAGTAAAATACAAAGAAATGAGAGGTGACTCAAGACTATTGCACAGTATTGTAAACTATTAGATGATGCGGGAAAAAAGAAATGCACTCCTTTCTCTTCTGTAAATGTGATTCTACTTCACATTTCTTTGCCTATTACACTTTATCAAAATTTGCCCGTGTTATTAATACGACCTCTCTGAGAATGCAAAGTGTGGTTTTAGGTGCTGCCTGATTCAGTGAGAATTCAATTTAAATGAGAGATGCGGTACTATAAGCAGACCATTATACCTTTGTATTCCAGGTGAAATCCGGTGTAAGAAACCGATCCGTCACTACGGAAAGCTAAAAGCATTGTATTTGAACTGCTCTCTATCCGCTCTGGGAGTTTGCTGTCCTGGAAGCTACCAATGAGAGGACTGTTGCTATCTGGACCGTCGTAGATGTACAGGAAATCATAGTTTGGCTCAATGTTGAAACTAAAGGTAGAGGAAGACAGAGACACATAAGGAAGAGAAAAAAAAGTCAACAAAAATTCAAGGATAAAGTATCTACCATGAATTCAGCGGTTTTTAGAGTTGTTTTGTTTGTCATTCGTACTACAAAGCAAGCAGGGCTTTTGAAAGCGCTGAAAGCTCAATAGATTTTCAAAGCACTTAAAGGTAGAAGTTCCCGCTTCTTGAAAAAAAAGTCATAATTTTACATGGTTTTTAACCTTGCACAAGGTAAAAAACGGTGTCACATACTGATTATTTCATTTTACTCTCATTTACCTGTAAGAAAAATACCCTAAAAACTTTAATTTTCAGCAAGCTAAAACAAAAGAGTCTTTTGGTGTGTTGCTCCAACACTTTGTCCAAATTGAAACGATTGCCAGAAAATTTAGGATCAGAACTTAGTGCCAGCAAAAAAAGGATATCCAGGTTTTCAGTCTTCAAATGGAGCCAGCTCAGCTTGGACAGGCTTTTAGTCTACTGTCATTCCATTTCACATTTCACTCGGCAGTAACATTTGTCTAGTAAAGAGGTTTTAAAAAGCTCGATCGAGCTGAACTGGAAAGCGGCATTGTAGGTTACCTGATGAAGGCCAGTGACAGGACGTAGTCTGGGTTGACAGCAATGAGCCAGTCACAATCTTTTGAGTGAGGGTAGGGATGCGGGTAGTTAGGAGAGAGTATAAATCCGTTGGAGCCGGTTAGATTTCCTCCACAAGGAGCTAAAGTGGGAACACAGGTCAAGATTGACATCCATTTAAATATTCTCTCAAGCTCAACCATGCAGAATAGTAAAAAAAACCAAAACCCTTTGTGTACCATGCATTACAGTGTGGAGAAAACTGCTACTGAATGAAAAGCTTCATTAAAAAGCAGAAGAATGAAAATATGTGAATAGAATAAAGCGTGACCTTTTTTTATACAGCTCTCCTATAAGTCACAGACACGTGTCCTTGAGTTAGACAATACCTCCAGCTGTATATGCAGTACATTTATTGTGCGTCCCTATAGAATATATGAAAGTTGGAGTGTTCACCTATGCAGACAGGTGGGCTGGGTTGCCAGTAGTATCTGTTATCCACTTGTATACAGGTTATTTTGTCGTCCCCCTGGAGCTCGTATCCTGGGTCACACTGAAAGGACACTGAATCCCCCGGCTCACGGCCATCTCCACTACGACTGCCATTCATCGGTACTCCCGGGTCCCTGCAGGCTGTAGCTACTGAGCCTGGACAGATAGGGGGTAGGAACAAAGCAGGAAATAGAGGAGAAAGAGGGGAGCAATTACAGAAAACTGTGGCACGCCAGGTATCTAATGCTTTAATCCAGCATAAAAACAGCCCCACTTCAGCTAACTAATGGGTCCTACGTAAATTAATTTTTTTCCGGTTAGGTGAAGGTCTTTTAAACAGCATAATTATATAGCTTTATATTCTCTTTATTATTCATGGAATATTGAAGAGCATGGACACAGCAATGGTAGCCTAGATGAAACCTTTCTGTTAGATTTTATATATCTTTCGAGTTATATTTCATTTCATCACTTACTAGAAAACTGTATGGCAAATCCAGACTTGCTGATGTAAAAGTCAGTCTCAAACTGAACCGTGACTGTGTTCAGTGTTGAGTGGATTCCTTCAGGGAGCAGAGACCCACTGAGCTCTGACAAAGACATTTCATTCTCAGGTGGCCCATCCCAAACCTTCAGCATGTCATGGCTGGCTTCAGTGTCAAAGGCCAAAAACTGGAGACTGTAAAATAAGAGCAAAATATTTGGGTACACAAACTTTTTCTAGTAAAGTCTAATTAAAGCAAGAACATGTTCATCAGAATCAAACCGATTTCATTTCTAAGTAGTGCAATACACACACACACACACACACACACGAGTTTACAATATACTTAACTTATTGATCAAAAGCCTTAATAAGATCATCTGTACCTCACAATATTTCCCGAGTCCACCTCGATGGTCCAGGTACAGCGAAGGTTATTGTCGTATGGGAAAGGGTATCCGGGGGAGAGGATCCTCCCTGACGACTCACCCTTAAAACGACCCCCACACTCCGCTACAGGGATCCAACACAGATACTAAACATCACACACACACTTATTTTAAAGCAAAAAATGTCACTGTCCTGAATCTTTGATTGGCACATTTGTGACAACATTACAAACCTAGCACTGCAGCCCAACCAATGGCCAGTTGATGTGTGCGTATGTGTGCTTTGACAAGTCAACCATTTATCTGTCAGTGGCAATTGTTTGTCAAGGCAATCAGATCCAGTAGGTGCACCTCAGAGGCCACTGATTAAACGATCACCAAGGAGACAAATGGATAAAGAAAGAAGCTAACTCTTATCCGCCGAGTCTCTCTGTCTTTCTCACTCTATATCACGCACGGGAGATGAAGAGAAGAGGAGAAAAGAGGAGGAAGAAGACACAAAGTGCTGATCCTGCATTCCTCCCTGAAGAAATCACAGCACATTATATAACAGAAAATAATTCCCCCTTCTCTCTTTGTCTCTCTCGGTTATATATTTTCACAATCTTCATCCCCTCTCTGCTTTTCCTCCCTCTCCATGTTCCCCCTCCCTCAGGCTCTCCTCCCTTCATCACTGGAATATATTATCTCGGGTAATAGGAGTGATATTAAGAGTTTGGAAGGAGAAAAGACAGAGAAAGAGAGAGTGAGAGAGAAAGCGGGAGCGAAAAGAAGAGAACCAAGGGGGTAAAGAAGGAAAACCTGTGAGTAATAATAAGAAGAAATATAATATTAAGACTGGAGGTTAGATGAGGTCACAGCGTGTCACTGTTAAAATATAAAGTCAGAGCATTTCAGCCAGTAGTTTTATGAGTCTTTCATTATTGATAGTGTGAAGGAGGGAGACTTATTAGTCTGAATCCAAAATCAGAAAGTTCAGAGGCAGCAGTGAAGGGAAAAAAAATGGTCCTAAAACACTGGACTGACTGTTATGCTTATAGCTCCCATGCAAAGCAGCAACAGCAGCCGTTTTATTTGTCACTTTAAATAAGCCTAACATTTGTTTGGGTTTAATTAGAGGATGCAATCATTCAACCATGTGCTAACTGGAAGGAATAACAACATATCCAAATTAAGTCCAAATAATATTCAAATCACAGCATTTTAGGTACGACGTCCCAGTACACTGATAAATATGTGAGCGTGTGTTTATTTTTCGAGCGAGAGAAGCCCGAAACTGCAAAGCCAGCGAGAGACTACGGTTGACTTCTCGATATCAATACTTCGGACTGTCGTTTTGCATCAGTTTGAAACCTTGGAAAATGAATTAAAAAGGCGACGGTGGCATAATTGAGTATTAAGTAACGTGTCGATACTAAGTGGGGAGTTGTCTCCACAGAATGCTTTTAAACAAAGCCAAATCAAATTGAATAAAATGAGTTTATGAAGAAATTCTCAACAGTGTGTTTGTCGCTTAGCCCTTTATGTGCCAAGAGTTGTGTGGAGGTTATATGTGCTTTATGTCGGGGCATGTCTGAGTACATAACACAGCGCTGGGAGAATATAAGGCAGCCGCCAGGGACAGAAAGAAAATCTGCCACTGCAGAAAAGGTTATTCATCAGATGGGCAGAGGGATTCCAGGTGGTATAATGCCGAATAAATAGGCTTTTCATTGGGACTTTAAACTACAACAGCGTGTGATATCCAGGGAAAATCGAGAAAGGTGATTCTACAGGAAATTGGCCCCCATCTGTTTTCCTTCCAGATAACTGAATTAACATCCTGCAATCATAAAGCTGCAAGTCACTTTCTGATCTATTACAGAACAAACCTGGTATAATAATGCTTCCTGATACCTAAAGGTGTGTGTGTGTCTGTGTGTGTGTTTGTGTGAGTGTGTGTGTCAGCTGAATTCTAGATAAACAGCCATTCCAGCTAAAGAACAGAAAATACACAGACGTAAAGACTTTTCTAATTACGTTGACATTCATTCGCCGGAAAGCTCGTGCACTGATTTTTTATTGAAATGATACCAACACACTTTTCAGCTATCGCGTAACTCTGAATCTATTCAAGTAAGTGCTGTGGAACACACACTACACAGCATTAAATGCAACAAGATCAATTTAAATCTGAGAGATAAAATTACCTCTCCCTCCCAAGCTTATTAAAGAATGTTATTCAAGGTCGGAAACACAATGCATCTGTGCAGGACTCTTTGTGCGTTTGTGCGTTTTCATCAGACCTTCTTTCAGAGCGTCATTGGTTTCAGATCCTAAAGGACGTACCTATACAAGAAGGCAGAGGGTTATCCCAAGCTCTCCTTTCACCCGTCATACACTTCAGCGTAGAAGCCCCATGTAGAGTGTAACCAGGCTCACATCTATATGTGATACTGCTCCCAGAAAAATGACCTTGGTCGTTGACCTTGAAGCCAAACTGAGGCACGCCTGGGTCTTCACAATGAGACAACTCAAAACCTAGACAGAGTCATAAAAAAAGACAAAAAAACAAAACAGAGAAAGATCTTCACAGTATGTACTTTTTTAAATACTCACTAAGGGATATCCAAGGCCCACAAGAGAAAGAGAATTAGTTTTATTTAGACGCTTAGACGCACAGCAGCATTTCCTTAATATCTGGCCCACTCAAGGATTCTGTTTATGAGCTTGCTGATATCACAGATCCTGTTAAGCTCTCATCCCGTTTTAATAACAAAACTGAAAAAGATACATGAGACATACCGTTATTAGGAATGATATTGGAGCGTGTATACACCTTATCCAATTTAATGTTGTTTTTCACAGTCAGTGTAAGCTCAGTTTCCATGGTAATATTCGGAATATTTGTTCACAGTTTTGGAGAGCGAGATATGAATAGGTATATAAATAGCTTATCCTTATAAGACCATAACCGGGATTTGATCTACGGCATTACCTGGAAGACGAGGTGCACCGGGATTTGAGTTATCTCCTGGCAGACTGCTGTAGGTGCATGTCTAAATCCTCTAAAAAAATGGCTATTTGGAAAGCTATACTTACTATTGAGCAACAATAACACATTTGTCACCATCCTGACATCAAGTGTGAACAGTTTCCCATCTAAAATTGTCTCTTTGTTAGATATGTATAAGGAAGCAAACCACCATGCATTATTCATTCGACCACATCTCAGGAGTTTTATTGAATTACAGCCTCTATAACAAATGTAACACTAAACAAACAGAGGCGAAGTACTCCAATCTCGAAATTGCTGCCGCAGTGTGCTTTAAGCTAATGCGCTTTGTTTTATACGGCAAAATAACTTCTACCTGGAAAAGTATGAAAACAGCAAAGGTCTAAGTAAGTAATCCTCTGTGCTAACACGGTACAGAGACAACACAACTTCAAAGCGAATAACACTAAGCTATCACCCTTCATGACACCATTTAAACAATTAGAATTCCAACTGTGCGTCTAAGAGGGCACTGCCAAATGTGGGTGTGCTTTGGTGAACATCAAAACACACCTTTACCACTTCGTCCTACGCTGAAAGCTTTGTTAATCAAACGTGACGTGTTTCTTCTGATCATTTCACTGGGAAAATTCATATTTACTTCTGTGATCCATCCGTTTAGACTTAAACTGTTCTAGTAAGTGTGTCAGGAATCAGCAGTTGTCATGAGGCATCTAACTGGTGAATAACTTGAGGCATACTGATAACATTTATTTACATCTGCCCCAGATAAACAATTCTAAGATAGACAAACATACTGGCATACAAAATGTGCGTTTTTAAATGATGATTAATTTTGTTATTAAGCAAAAAAAAAAAAAAGATTTCCAAACATGCCTGGCCTAATAAACTAATAACTTAATAACTTGTTATACCACCTTTGGCAGCAACAAGTACAATGAGGCATTTGTGATAACTGGCAGTGAGTCTTAGTCATCTCTGTGGATACATTTTGTCCCACTCCTCTTTGGAGAATTGTTTTAATTCAGATACAATTGAGGGTTTTCAAGCATGAACAGCCTGTTTAAGGTCACGCCAAAGAATCTCAATCTGATTTAAGTCCTAGGCCACTCTAAAACTTCCATTTCATGAACTCTGACCTTAACTGAGGCAAGTGAAGCCTGCAGTTCTTTACATGTTGTTCTGGGTTCTTTCGTCACCTCCTAAATGAGTCTTCAGTGAGGTCTTGGAAAAACAGATTAGGCCTTAGCTCTGTACTAAACAGTGGTGTCCACTGCTAACTTACTTGAGTACACCAGTTTGAACCCTTCTCCTGTGTTTTCCGCATCGCTGTAGAATTCCAACCAGAGATGATTCGAAGTGGAAATGAGCGTCAACCCCAACATGGATGACCCAGTAAATGCTCCGAGAACATGGGCTGTGTTGTCTTTACCGTCATAAATCTGTAACGACAGCAAAATGCACACTGGATGCATCACATGCAGCATGAACTAATTTTAATCATTGTCTTTTTGCTGAGCCGTGATATCTGGCAAGAGCAATGGCCAAATGTGTGCACGTGTGAGTGAGTTTACTTTGAGTATATCGCCCTGGGCAAGATGAAAGGTTCTTGCAGAGATGTTGATTCCTTTCCCAGCTTGAACCTGAGGTCAACATCAAATCAAAATTAGCACTAATGACCCACATAGCAGGTGACAAGCCCTCACAAAGGTTTGAAGACTGGTAATACACTTTACATCTCTTAAATAACCTGCAATGATCAACAGCCATTATTTTTCTCAATAAAAACTCCTGTCATGTATATTCTGAAACGTTAAGATCTATGACCTGGATGCTGTAGATGCACTCGTGGTTGTTATCGTAGTTCATTGGGTAGTTTGGAGAGAGCAGTATCCCTTCATTATTTATGACTGAAGAACCACACTCCGCTGAAGACAGAGGACAGAAAGGAGACAATTAAAAAATGCACAATATTGAGACGTTGGTTTAATTCTTAAGAGGCTTATAAGGATGTGGAGTGGTCATGTGAACAAGCTTTTGTTGTGCCACAAATTGACCTGCATTTAAAGCTTTAATGATAAACAAAAGCTGTGTTTTGCAGCTTACTAAAGAGGCTTGTGGCTTTTTAAAGTTGTTTGGTCCTAGCAGATAAAAGTTTTTGCCCATTTTCTGTGCAGCTATGGGGAACGCAGACTGTCCTCAGAGTAATAATCAGGAAAATTCTTTTCTTCTTAATATAAGTGAAAAATATTTTAAGTAAAGGCTTCTTCTTCTTCTGCTAGAGGAATTTAATTTGAAAAAAAAAAATCCTCTAATATCAGTTGATGCAAATGATAAGATTGCAAACTTCACCTGAAGTTACCTATTCTTTGCACTTCTTACGCGTGCCCTCCATGTACAGTACCCATGTTCCTTTGCTCTCTTTTTCATTCCCTCTCCCTAACGTTCTCCCCCCTCTCTGTGTCTCCACTGGTGTAATGGTCGTATTACAGCTGCCGTATCGTCAATAAATCACACTGCTATAGTTTCCATTTAGAAAATTACCTCTTCACCCTCTCTCTCTCTTTCCTCTTTAACGTCCTCACTCTCTACTCTATGAATAGTGCCTCCTTTGCTCCCCTTTACTTCAATCAACTTTCCTTTTCCACTTCTCCTGAGTTTTCATTCTCTTCCATCTCTTGTTTCCTCTTTTTATTTTTTCCTCCCGCTTCTGATGGCATCCAGAAATAATAAAAAAGTTAAAAAAAATAAATAAATAAAAACAAGACAAAGGAACATTGGATTTTTCAAGCTGCAAAGAAACATCTTTGGAAGCTCTCCAACTCTTTTTCAAATAGTATTTTATGAGGAAAAAAATGCTGTAAAGAATTAAAAAGAGCCACTCATAAAACCACAAACACAGAAAGTTATACTTTATGCCTGCGCAGCATATCTCTCAGTTAATTAAAATCACAAAAAACCCCCACTCTAACTATTGTGTGCTTAGTAAAAGCAAACAAGAAAAATTATTTTATAGCCAAAACATTAGAAAAAGCCTATTGTTGGTCCTCTAATCTTCCCTTCTTCCTCCGTTCTTCACCTGTGATGTGTACCATCATGCAGCAATCCAACACAATACGCAGAAACTAAATATAGCAAACTGCACTACACCCCAGAACAGCGGCACGCAACACCACTCCCACCTTTCTGCATTATCAGTCTTGTCACGTTGACGAAAGAACGAAAGAACCAAAGCCGTGTACAATGGCACTGAGAACATCATGCAAAGCTGAAAATTAGATTGGAGAGTAAAATCTACTCACGCGTAGCCTAAAATTAAAAAGTCGTATAGTGTTGCTGCTTTTTACTAGAATTGCTTTGGTCTGGCTTTCTTTGTAATTCTTCAAAAATATTACGTGTAAGACGACAAATTCTATGAGCAAGTGCAGAAATGTAGAGTCTCTTTTGCTATGTGCTTTTACTGCTGTCACTTGTAGATACTACTAACTGTACCCAAATCAAATCCTACTTTACATACTTCTTGCTTGAATTCCCCGAGGTTAACTCTACATGATAATGATTCCCACTGATAAACTTGTGCTTTAAATTAGACTTATCTATTTAGGAGCAGGCGGTAATAATTCTCTGGAGGAAAGGTAGCAATTGAGAGGAGAGTGCCTCGATCAAAGACAATCTCCTGAGTATTCCTTATACACCCAGAATAGCTCAAAACCAATACAGAGGCAGGCAAAAAAACATGACATTTCGGTATTTCTTCCTTTTTTAATTTAGTGTGATTGCTTTCATCTTCCATTATTAGCCCAAACAAATTAAGCTTAACATGCATTTTCCTTGACAAAAAAAAATGTGTATGTGTGACATCCAAGATATGAACTGCTTGCTTTTAAATCCTAGTGAGGAAGTCATTATTTGAAACCGATTGCTCATTTGTGCATGGACTAATTATTTAAAAAATGATATAGCCTTGCATATAAACACATTTTCCAGTCCACAGGTGAAGGACTTTTTATTTGAATGTTTTTAGTGCAATCTGTGCCATTCAAGAATACGTTTCAATAATAAAACCACCATTCTCGTTTTTTTTTAAATGCATACAAACACTGGGTTTTTACTTCACATTGTAGTATATGCTAATTTTTGTTTGCTGTGTGTATCGCTGGCATAGCGCTACCGCTACACTGAGTTGGATTAGTGTTCAGTATGGTGCATAAACCTACTGTAAATCTGATTGCATGTTTATCACATAGTAAAAGCTTTTCTCAGTCTGTGTTCTGACTTCTAAGTTGTCTCAAATCTCTCGTCTCAAAGATTTTATATAGTGTGTATATCTTAATATTGTTTTCTGTCTACCTTTATGACTTCAGTTTATTGAACAAGTATTAAAGCATCGGGGGGAAAAAAAATTACAACTTTCTCCAGGATAAAAAAAAAAAATCTGTATTATTTCAGATAATGTCCTTGCCAGTAAATTTCAAAATTATAAAAGGTGATAAAGGAATGTGAACAGGACATAAATGTCAGCCTGCTAGGGACTCCTGGAGAAATATCACTGGCATTTTCTGCTCATCCACTAATTGGAAATTGGCTGATACAAATGCTGTTCTCTGAAGTACCATTAAGTTTGGACTGACCGGTTAATATATATTTTTTGGAACCGTTGAACATAAAGGATGACATGACCTGTTTTTGTTGTATTTTACACAAGTACCACTGGACTGAACTGCTCACTGTTACTTTATTATGACTGGATCTTATGTATTAGATTCGTATATATGTGTGTGTGGTTTTTACTTTTATATAAGTCAGATAATACCTCAGGAACAATAAAGATTAGCCAATCCAGTCAAATCCAGTGTGGCACATTTAAAATTCACAGAGCTTGGTGACTCAGAAGAATACAAAAAATCTAAAATCTGCACACTTTTAATACAAGGCACAAACAACTAAACACCTGACCAGTAACAATTAAACACGTACCGACACATCTAGGCATAGGAGCGCTCCACATTCTTCGCCCGCCTCCCAGACAGATTAACTCTGGTGAACCCTCCAGGCGGTATCCCATATTACAGGAAAAAGACAAAGTGTCTCCAACACCAAAACTGTAGCCATTTCTCCTGCCAAAACGAGGCATGCCGGGGTCCTCACATGGCTCCAAAGTATATTCTGCAAAAAAAAAAAAATTGAATTGATATTGAACACATTATTATAAACTATTCGTAGGAGATATGATATCATTTCTGCATGTAAATATATAAAATGTCGACTTTATTTGTAGATTTCTGGAACAAGTGCATGACAATATTAGTGATTACGCAAGCAAAATGAAAGAATTAGCTAAGCTTAGAATGTAAATAATTACAATAAGGCTGAGATCTTGGGCTAATCTTAAATAACTATTTGGGATTAGCCAAAGGATGAATGCATGTATACATTCATGGGCAGGAAGTCTCTCACTCTCACTAGACAAGCTCTTTTAATTAATTCAGTAATACTTGTGAAACTCTTGAATATGTAGTCTATTAAAATATAATCCTTGCATGACTGCAGGAATTTCTCCATCCGAGTCGACTCCAGCATGCCCTAGGCTGAACTTGTTGAGTTTGTGTTTAGCAAGGTAGAGACTCAAAGCTATTTTCAGTTGGCTAAGACTGATGATGTGATGTGTTTTTAGGGTGTTCTGCTGAAAGAAACTGCGTGTTGAGAACTTTAAGACTGCCAAGACAAATCTCTCATGACACCTCCCATGTGTTACACTCTGAGAATCAGCTTATGCCATCTGGGTGGCAGTAAAATATCACTCAGTGTAGTCAGGCCGCTGCTCCTTTATTCCAGAGTCAGTGAGAGGGTACTGAAAGGACAGTTAGGCACAAGACCCTATCCTTTTTTTATCTACTTCTGGTTCTGCATGATATCATTGATGTAGGATGTTCCTAATGTGATCATTATAGGTACTGGGAGCATAAAAGCCCCTCCCAGCCGCTCTTCAAACCTTCTCTTTGCCACTGAGGATCAGCAAATCAGGAGACAGTTAGTGTGAGTGGAGGGTGGCATTAAAGAGAAAAGAGCTAAAACAGCATGTTTCTGACCTCTGATGAGGTGAGGGGCTTCTGTCTTCATCTTGTTCTTTCCTTTTCTCACATACCGTAATTTAATAGTAGATTGCTGTCAAATTAATATTGTGTAGCCTCCTGCTTTTTTGTGTAGTAATTTATAAGATTGCAGAGGTTGTCCTGAATTTATGGAGTAAAATGTCCGTTTAGATAGTGAAAACTAAAAAAACCCATCAGAACAACAACAACAAAGTACAGCAAAACTGTTTTTGTATTATTCATAATATTGGGTTTATTATAGCTCAGCACCTATTGCACTCTTAAGTAATTTAGAGTTGAGCACACCAGTTCCTTTGGTTGAGTTATTCACATGTGGATAACTCATTTTTTAAAAAGTCAATAACTGCAGAAGACACAGCTGAATGTTAAAATGTAAAAAGCTGGCACAAAAAAATGTATCTGTTTATCTACTTGCAGGAAAAAAAAACAATAAAAAAATGAAACTTTTTACAGCCCCTAAAGTAATCTGGAGGCTAATTTCTCAAACACCTTTTTAAAACCCAAGTTTAAAAAAGAAGTTAGAATTTTGAATACATATATTATTATTTGGCAATTTTCAGTCTGTTGTTGTAGATGATTGTACATTGACTATACTTTGTCACTGTACATGTTAGTTGACTGATGGCAGTGGGTGAACATGTCCAGGTCAGCCTTACTTCTTCTTCTATGATTATGACTTGTAGTGCAAGGTTCAGTTTGAGTCCCATTTTGTTTGCACTGCACTGTGTACATTTCTTCTTCAGGAGTTCTTTAGAGCTAAGTAAATCGACACTTTGGAGCAAAAGCATATCTGAACTAGCCACTAAGTAGTAAGTTGGTTCAGTGGTTTAGCAGCACAGTGAGATATGAAGCCAAAGCAACAATGCAACTGCCATAAAACTGCATTTCCTTGAAGGTCACTTGACTCCATAGACTTCGATTGTAAAATGTTGAATTTTACACCAGACATAAATGAGAGTTTGATACCTCTACTAACTGTGGTGTTGGTGTGGAGCATTCAAAAAATA
This sequence comes from Benitochromis conjunctus, assembly GCA_015052645.1. Taxonomy (NCBI): domain Eukaryota; kingdom Metazoa; phylum Chordata; class Actinopteri; order Cichliformes; family Cichlidae; genus Benitochromis; species Benitochromis conjunctus. The sequence goes on along the minus strand of VOQK01042489.1, from coordinate 81,643 downwards.
ATTATCGTATAAATATCAAGGCTTTATGTGCGTTTTATGGTCAGGTTTTCTAAGATGTTTGTGCTCTTTGGTGAATCATTTCGTAGGATTTTATGTGTAGATTACTTAGCACTAATTAACTGGGTCTTCCCATGCTACTGCATGTAGTCATGGTAACCATGCTCATCTTTTATATATAGTCTATAGTTTAAAGGTACTATGTAAGTTTGAACCACTGATAAAAGAAGGCTCATTATTCTCAATATTAAACTTGTGGCCAGACAAAGCTGTAATTTAGCATGGTACAATGTTTGACATGGGCCGGAGTAGCACATGCAGGACTACTACTGTCTTTACAGTTAGGTAATGATTACATTCATTCATAACATGTAAAATATACAGCACTCACACTTAATCTTCAGCTTTTAACTAAAGACGTTTGTGCTTTTGTGGCTGTGGGTATGTCCGAAATTGCATCCTATGAACACCGAATATCCATTTTTATTATTTAGAAGCAGTCTGTGATAAGTTGCCACATAAATGAACTTAATGGCATTTCTTTAGTGACTTTACAGCCTGGCGTAAGGCTGTGACTTATAATTTACAACATTCATTTTAAGAGGCAGTAATTGTCTTTTCTGGTATAAATGTTGCTCTGCTCACTTCTCTTTAAAGAGAAGCCATAATTTCACAGTGGTGTCTTATGTCCCTGCATGAATTTCTAGTTTGAACCTGGCAAAAGTCCAGCTGAACCATTTATTTTATTTTACTGGCACGATTCACACAGCAAGCTGTTACTTGACTGTTTTGCATTCAGTTATGTTTATAATCTCAAACATTTCCCCATTTGCTCACAGGAACAGCATCGTTCCTGTGAGCAAATTAAGACAAATAAAAACCCCTGAAGTGACTAAACTGAGGGTAAACTGAATGTAGACTTCAGTCAGGAAAGTTACCCGAGAAAGTTATGTTGAAGCCCTCATATGAAATGGAAAAGTCAGAGATGAATCGCAACTGGGCTTTGAAGTTGCCATAGAGACCAGCATTGATGTTGCTAGGCAACTCGTTGCCGGTCAGACGAGCCAGAGGTTGCAGGAAACTCCCATTCTCCGTAACCAAGAGGTAGTCATGTTGGTCCTCCAGGTGAAAAGAATTGAACTGAAACTGGACTCCTGTTTGAGACACAAGCACAGACGAGTCAGAAGACGGAGAGGAAGATCAAAACAATCATTCAGTTTGCTTTATCCTCAGATGGTTCGCACACCTTGAGTTATATTATGCATGAGTCATTTTACTGGGACAGCAGCATATTCAAACTTTAATCTGTGACAATTTTTTGAGATCATCATTTTCTTTGACTTTATTTTAGTTTGGCAACATTTTACTTGATTTTTGACATGCTTTCACCAAATTGTCTCCATATGGCCCTCTGAATATTTTATAAGCCACAGAAAACAATGTAAGTTTGTAGGATGTAGCATAGCAGCAGCTGAACCACTGAGATTGCTGTACTGTCTCACACTCTGTCTGTCTCTATTAAGGAGTGTGGATCTCTGTGTATGTGTGTCTCTTGCCTTTCCCGTGGCTGACTTCAACAGTCCAGGTACAGTTGAGAGATGAAGGGTAGCTGTCTGGATAGCCGGGACTAAGGATGGTGCCCCAGGGACCTCTAACATCCCCACCACATAGAGCTGGATAGATTGAGAGAGACAGAGTGGGGAGAGAGAGGTAGAGGGAGGCAGATGAGCAGAGACAGGGGATGGAGGCAGAGAGAAGGTTAGCATCAGATTGTTGATAGCTAAAACAGATAATGTTTCCCTGTGGACCTTTAATACCACTTCTATAGTAGATACACACAAGCATACCCACACGCAAATGCTGCAAGAGGGGCAGAGGAAGACGGAGCAAAGGGGAGAGAGGGAGCATGAAAGAGAGATGGAGAAACATTTTCTCAGAAGTGGGTAGCAAGGTCTGCATGCACTGTGAGCTCCAAACGTGTGTGCTTTCACACGTTGGGGAATAGGAAAACACCGTTTCACTGTGTATTCTCTTACAACTTCACTTTAAATGTTGAAGTCATATTTTTCAGATTTATTCCTCCCACTGTTGCACAGACATAAAATAATGACATAAATAATGTAAAATCTGCCACACACTGCACTGGAATGATAAATAATGCATCATTTGTTGTTTTTGTGGTACATTTTAATGTTCTTGAAACAAACCAATGCCTGACAATGATTAGCGACACCGATGACTGTTATTCCTTAAAAAAGGTGAATAACATCAGTGACAAAAACTATGTGTTTTTCTTTTCCTGTCTACGGAAATGGTGAGTTGAACTGTATGCCATTTATGCAAATTTGGTGATCTCTTCTATTTGTAGGTCGTCTGCCAGGCACGGTGACTGTGACCACAACACTCTGCACAGTACAAAGAGTGGCATGCTCACCAGACAGTAGCAGAGCTTGCATAATTATGGGAGGATTCTTGGTAGCCTGGATTCAGACAGGCTTTCTATGGACCTCGAAAAACATGCTGACATGCAGGTCCACTTGTGTGTCTGTAGTTTTTATGCACTAAATGACAGTTATTTCTAGCACAACAGCAAATGCACACCAGCTATTTTGTTCGGTAACAAACTCCAGCTTCAAGATCCATATGGCTAACTTAATATTGTTGTGGTGATTAACCACAACCTCACAATCATACTGCGTTTCAGTTCCTTTTTGCAAAGACAAGTTCAGATGTTCAGACTAGTTTTGCTGAATATTATATACATCAATCATCTGATATAGTTCGAGTTACTACCTAAAAGGCAAAGTTTACTATTATATAACTAGTGGCCAATAACTGTGTGGAGAAGAAATCTGAAATGTATTTGCAAGATTTTGTTGCTTCGCAATGCAGTGTCAGGAAACTGAGACATAAGCCGAAGAAAAACAAGGCCAGAATAATTTTTTATGTTACGTTTCCACAACATTAATGCTGCGTAATAGGTACATTGATTGTGTGCAAGAACTGTAAAATGTCCTTTGTCTGAAATATTTTTTTCTGCTCCGTTTTATTCCAAGTGATTCAAGTCAGTGGTATTCGATGCAGTGAAGCAGGACAAATGTTTCCTGGAGACTACTTAAAACATTCAGAATCTCACAGCATGGCCACACTATGACCCGTGCGTGTGCCCAGATGCAGAGTTCAGACCGGGTCCAGAAAAGATTGGAAATGGCCGTAGCTCACTCTATGCATACTAATGCATGCAGACAGTATGTTGCCAGGTGCTTAATTTTTTGTCGATCCACTTCCTTCATCTTATACTGGCCTGGCTGAACAGTCATTTTCTCTCACAATGCAACTATAAAATGCCGTAACAGGGAGCAAAAGAAGCAGGCAGAGGGTCAATCCTGAAAGCTCTGCTGAATTTCCTGTGAACAGGACATTTTACCAGGAATTGTAGAGTAGAGCAGAAAACCACCAAATCTGACAACTACACCCCGGCTCAAAATCTGTACAAACCCTTCCTTTGCTTCCTTTCTTGCTGACTCTTGCTACAACCGCTACAACAAGTCAGGAATTAAAAAGTGCTCAAACCACAACAGGGGATCACTAACTTTACACCGAACCACTGTGGTTTTAACACCAGCACTGAAAACAAGAGCAATGAGAAGTCGGGAGTGAGAATATTTCCAAACTAAACAAACACATAGATTCAAGCATACACTCGCACACATATAGAGCACTATTAATTATTAACATTTTCTGCCAGAAGTTCTTTATTTTGAAGGCTGGCCTGTGTGAGACATTTGAAACACCACATCACATTTTTCTTTTTCCATTCACTTCATGCTTTCGCTATCGGGCTTTTAAATCTGCCTTCAAATGCCTGGACAAATACAGCATGTACTGCAATGCTGCAGTGCTCTACAATGGCGGATACATGCATCAAACAAATGTTTCAGCTAATAAGGTTAACATATTTACAAGTGACCTCTGTGACCCAAAAGCCTACCCCTTCAGAATTCTCAAAATGCTCAGTTCAAAAAAGATTTTTTTTCTGCTTCATCAGATATGATTATAATCGACATGTCAAACGCACTGCTCTCACTGTGAATGCATACAGAAATATTTTCTTGTGAGGAGCAGCCATTTAGAAGAAAGCTGGCTCAGATGGGCAGTAATGGCTTTTCTCAGTACCGCAGGATCAGAGACTATAAAAAGGTCCTGCGTGAAATAAATTATTTGAACTGTGGATCATGTAAAACTACTCCAATAGACCCTAAGAATAAAAAACATCGACCTTGAAATGGGCCTAATAGGTCCTCTTCAAGTATAAATAGCACATATATGTTTGCTTCAAAAACCAAGCCATTGTGCTTGGCTGGCTGGCGTGATATTACTGTTATGTCTTTCATATTACATTATATACTTACTTGCCCTCATCTCTTCAAATGTAGAGTATGAAGAACATTTGGTTTCTCGAAAAGCTTTCAAGGCTCAGTCGGCTGCCTTTGGTGATGTCTTGCTTGAATTTAATGTGCACTAGTTG
>VOQK01042489.1:53218-77098 GCA_015052645.1 Benitochromis conjunctus | reverse complement strand
CTAGTTGTCAGTCATCACTCTATCCTATTTCTTACCAACTGCGGAAGCAAATAGTTCGTACACTTGTACGGGCACATATTGTGTAAACACCGTCTAATGGCATTCAGTCTGCAAATTCCAGGCAGCCTGCTTGATGTTTGTATGCTCAAACTGCCTCCTAGGAGGAAACTGCTGCCAGTCCCAGGAACAGTGCAATTCAAATGTGGTTCACAAGCGAATGAGCCAATAAGCCGAACCAAGCGAGCCAACACATAACCGATGCAGCAGAGTTGCATCTTTCTTTTCACCCTTCCCTCCTGCTCCACCATGATTGGAATACGAGAAAGAGTGAGACAGTCGCTGAGAAAGAGGGGGAGAAAGAGAAAGAGACTGGTTTCCCTACTCTCCCTACCTAACCCCACCCCCAACCCCCACCAACCTCACCCCGCCCAATTCATTTGAGAGAGAAGAGAGAGGATGTGACAGCCAACACAGGCTCTCGTCAACCTTACCTCAAACATTCCTGTGTTCATGGTTCACACAGGAGAGGAGGTGACAGGAGGCACATGGATAAAAGCACCACACACACACACACACAACGAACACACACATGTACACAGTGCACATGCGTGCGCACGCAGACACAAACACATGCACAGTACTTGCCCACAGATCTCTAATCTTCTCCTCAAATCATCTCCTATCAGCCACAGCAGCCTTCACTGCAAATTGTTCCTGCTTGTGTGTGTCTATGTGATCAACCAGTGCTGTGACTCAGCTCCCCAAACAGGGATGGTGGCTCAACTTCTCCCCTTTTACACACACCTCATCCGCTTTGTGTCTTTTGTAATGGATAAGGCAGATAATCTGCTTTTGTCTGAAAAATGTTTTGATGTATAGAAGTGAAAATGATTTCTGTGGACTGTCTGATCATGAGCAGTGGATACTTATACTGTAAAATATCCTTACCAGGACAGCAGCAAAGCTGACCTTGTGCTACGTTGTGTGTGCGCTCCAACAGAGCAGACTGTACATTGTCTATATAACACTATGTCCAGCGTTAAGACAAATGATTCCCTTTTATTTAATGAACCTTAATATTGAATTGGATGTAAAATACAGTGCGGTTATAATAATAATGCACGATAAAGCAAAGCAAATAATTTGATGTTGTGAGTGTATGGAGCAGGGAATGGCTGCCCCTGTCTACATAATGCATAATGTTACATTATAAACATTAAAAGGTGTATATAAAAGGAGTTACCAAGCCCATCAATACCAAATAAAAGGAAACCATCTTTTTTTCCTGAGTGACCAAAGAAGCAGCTTTCGTGCTAATGGAGAAGAACATTTAACATACTTGCATGTTGTGTAACGTTTTCCACAGAACACTCTGGTTTAAATTAGAAGCTCTTTTGAAATATTTACCATCACATGTAGGTAAGGGGTGGCTCCACCAGTGGTTCTTCTCACACACCAGCGGCTCCTCATGACTGAGTCTATAACCAGAGTCACACCCAAACGACACTGTGGATCCGATGGAAAAATCCTGTCCGTACCGAATGCCATTGACAGGGATGCCAGGGTCCAGACACGAGTAGCTGTCCACTGTGACGCCTGACAAAAAGAGTCATTGTGTTTGATTCAAAAATCACCCTGAATTTGAACATTAAATGTTACATTAAATAAACAAAAATATGCAGTGCGAGCTAGACTGTTTGTTATTTGATTGTCATCATGGTAGTCCTGGTGACAGCCACTGAGGTGAGAACCACAACAGAAGTGGTTTTGTTTACCTTCTGAAGTGTTTACATGCCATCTGCTGTCAAACTGAACATATACTTCAGATAAAAATGAAGGTGGAGTTTGAAGGTACTAGCGGTCTACTCCATTATTACTGAGTAAATGGAAGCAAAACAAGGGAGTGGATGAGTGGGTGGTTTGTGGTCTTCTGTAACGCAGAGTATAAGGTATATCTATCTTTCGTACAAACATTTAATGCTTTCAGTTTTGTTGAAAAAAAATCCAGTTCAGGTGCCTGGGCGCCTCACTTTGAAGATTTTCTGGTCACGCCCAACTCGGAGGAGACCTTGGGGTAGATTCTGAACGCAGTGGAGAGATTACACATATCTCATCTGGCCTGAGAACACTTTGGGGCCCCCCAGGAGGAACTGTGGCTCAAATACCCTTCTCAGGACGGTGCCATCACAGCCCGATTTTAGCTTCTTTGTGTTCTAATATCTCATATGCATTACAGCTGGTGTGAACCAAACAGAGGATGGTGTCTAATTTTTCTGTAGGCAGTGCAAGGTCATCTTGTGAAACAGTAGCGTAATGTTGTGAGATCATGGAGACCTAGTATAAATGTGGTCAGAAGCATACTTTAAACATTTAGCAGAATTTCAGAAGCATTTTTGTCTCCAAAAATACACAATATAAAATATATTTAAGTAAGTATCTTTTTATGAATGGATCAGGTTTAAATGCATGTGTATTTTTTGTGTAATATTTGCAGCTATAAATGCATATGCACATGTGCACATACTATATGTGCATATATATATAGTGTAAGCATCTAACTTACTTTCATAGAGTATTTTGAAGCCAGCATTTGACCGGCTGTTATCGGTGGTAAACAGCAGATAAAGAAAGTTGCTGCTGCTGAAAAGGAACTGGGGGACTTGGGTGCCATTGAGGGAGCCAACCAGAGGAGACAGGAGGTTTGGACCATCATGGATCTCCAAGAAGTCATAACCCAGTTCTGTCTGGAACCTGTAAAGAAAAAATGTCAGGATACTATCTTTTATTGTGATTTAAAAACACTGATAAGATAATGAAAAGTTCTTTAAAGGTTTCACACCATTTACAGGTTTTGGGGGCAATTTTCTCACCATAAATACACTTTACGATTTGTTAACAACAGTTTATGTCTTGTCTCTACCAGCAGTTCACAGCCTAGAGAACACACAATTTGAACAAAAATACTGCCTGCCTTCCTAGTCAAAAGACAGCTCTGTGAAAAATTTACAGCCTAGAGAATTATGAGTCATGTGATATTGTAGGCGAATCTCCATAAACTTTAAATCTTGTAAATCTTCACTGTAGCTTGTTACCCATTCGAAGCTGTTTCTAATATTCAGAATCAAAGAGTTACTGTATGCCACCCACCTGTCAAATGTGATTTTGATGGCACGTCCAGGTTCTGCTTCAATCACCCACTCACAGTTAAGGGAGTCTTTGTAATAACCAGGCCACCCAGGAGATAATATCACTCCACTTGGAGCTGAATAGTGGCCTCCACATGGGGCTGTGAGGGGAGAATAAAGAGACAAGTGAGAGAAGAAGTACAGGACACCCAATGTGTCCAAGTGCAAATTAATGTGTACGAATGAAATTACAATACTGTGCAAAAGATTTGAATCCCTGCTCATTTTTTTTTATTTAGCAAGGGAAAAGTGCAGTAATTGATTGAAACATGTACGTGATAGAAGTACAGTGCATGAGGCAAAAACAGAGTGTGTATAACTGTAATAAAATTAAAAGTCAGTATTTGGTATGACCACCTTCATTCATTAGCACAACCTGAACTGACTTAGTCAAGCTTTCTTGTAGTTTTTTACAGTAGTCATTTATAAGTAGACATTTAACCCCACACTGCTTGAATAATGTTGAGGTCCAGACTCTGGGGAGGCCAATCCATGACTGATACAGAAATGCAGCCCTAAACCACGACAGAGACTCCACTGTGACGCTGACCTCCTCTGTACATACTGATGATAATTTGAACAAAACATTACAAACATTGGATTCATCACTCCAAAGCACCCGTTGTTTTTGAATGTCTGTCGAGTTCTTGTTTAATTTGCCACACCTCCAGACCCCTTCAGCGAACAGTAAATAAATCAACTGAGGGGCCAGACGCGCCCTTCAGTTCCCGTTTCAGGTCTTTATTGGATTTGATTTCCTATTTTTTAAGGACATGACTTTAAATCATCTAATGTAGATCATTTTTTAGTCACTTCATCTTTTGTCCTCCGCTTGTCCAGTTTCCTCAATTTTTTTAAGGACAGACTTTATACACCATGATATGCCAAGTTTTAAGCTAATAGTGCTTTTCGAATCACCTCGTTGATACAAAAATGCTATTTTATGCTGGTCAGTTGTGTTATCTTACATTTTTTTTAGATTCAATCAATGAATGAGGGGTGACTGTTGCACAGCACTGTATATTTAGTCAAGTTTAGTGAATCAGCCCCACCTGCTAGGAGCTATTGTAATATTTATATTTACATTTTTATAGTTTATCTTTTTTACGTTGGGGCTGCTGCAAAAGCAAAGTCATAACTTGATTTTTACAGTTTTGAAGACAGACTATAGTTCTACTGTCGACTTCATAATCTTGGGTCAAAAGGAAACACGATTTCAACACTTCTTTTTTCTTTTAGCTGCAAAAAAGTTCTGTTATGTTCACCAGCTGGACACTAACACTGTTGGCTTTTGGCTGACAGCAAGCTGAAAAACGAAAAATCTGCTAAAATATTTATTACAAATGAGGGAAAGAGAAGAGAACAGTTTTATGCATATAAGTTAGTTTGTCTGTATGATTGACATTTTCCACACGAGACATAGGAATTTGACGCTTTGGCAAAATTGCACATATGTAGCATACTCTAGGTTTACTTACCATTTAAATACTCCAAAAAACATGCAACAGATTCAGATTCTTGCCCTTGACAGAGAATTTGATGAAGCAACCGATAGCTTTGAATATTTGATCAAAATAAAGATAAATTGTGTGCTCAGAAATATGTCTACAGTACATGATGCAAGGCTAGCATAAAATATTCATATTATGTAAATATACACAAACACTTAAAAGGAACATGAACAATCACTCAACACTTATTATAATGTAGTATTAGCCTAGAGCTATTCTGCTGCAGTCTTTTTTCCAAATTTATTTAAACTTTAACTAAGTGTCTCAAGTCGATTTGTTCTAGTCTGTACCTCCTGAATACAAGTAAGTGGTTACAGACACACATTAGATACAATGGATCTTGGGACCTTAAATGACCTGGAGCATAATTAACACAAGCCTTTTTTGTACTATCAAAGGCTCTGTCACCAATAGCTGTGTTGAAACTATCTTGAGCTAATTATATTTACCACTAGAGCAATTTCAAAAGCACTTGCGCTCTAGCGAACATCTCTTCATTCGTTTGAGAATCACAGGTCAAATTTGCATTTTATTTTTCTGCACTCAACAACTTTTACATAAACTGTTGATTACACTCTGAACTAATGCGACTTCACTTTAAGATAATATAATCGAATAATATGAAATAACTTTAACGCCATGACTTTACTTGACATTTAAAGAACTTTGTCACAGTTCTGTGTAACACATTCACATAGTGTCCACTGTCTTTACTTTCACATTGAGTTACCGGTCATCTCTGCTGCACTCCTTCCACACAGAGACGATTTTAAATTGCCAAAGTACAACTACAGACAGAATATTGGTAAGCTATTAGCTATGTGTGTGGCAGCAGTTTATTATCACTTATTTCCCTGGGTGTTTAGGTTAACTGGCCACCTCCATATTTGTTCCTTCTGTTGAACTGACAGGATATAATTTCTGCCTCCACAGAGTTTTCATAGCATTAATGATGATATCTTGGATAGCATATTGTTCCCTAGTTAATAGTTTAAGCAGCAATCCAGCCAATATTTACCTTCACATTTAGGAATGGGCCCACTCCACATGACTTTTCCTCTCTCTAACTGACAGGAGATGGTCTCAGTTCCTTGGGTTTTGATAAAACCGTCCTCACAAACCACAGAGATGGAGCTGCCAAGCTGGAAGCTATCTCCAAAGCGGCGAGCGTTGATGGGGATGCCAGGGTCTGGGCACTCATTATGGCCAAATGCTGTGGTAAAAAAGTTACACGGAGACACAGTTATGATGAGGGAGATATTGGAGACTAGAGCTTCACAGAGAGAGACAGACACACACACACGAGAAATGTTATTAAAGAATATGAGACCTATACTTTACAGCCATTCACAGGCTATGTTTTGCTCATCATTTTGATGAAATATTTCAGAAGCGATGATACAGATCTATTGCTGCTACTTCACGTCTTCTTCTGTTCAGTCCTTGCCAGCAAAATATCTAAAAAATCTCTTGTCTGCTTTATATACCTGATCATGTTTTTTATATCTTTGCACATATAGTCATTGCTCATAATACAGTATGTTTGCTTAATGCTTTGTATGAATCTACTCCTAATATAACTATAAAGATCCAGCTCATCATATTGGAAGCCTGTGCGAAGTCCAGCCTATGCATGCTCATGTTTTGCCAGTTGAAGCAGTTTAGTGTTTTTAGTTGATAAAGAACAACAAATGCAGTCATCCAAAAAAGAAAAAGAAAGTCACATATACACAAAATGATGTGAGATGATGCCACAGATGGAGTGTGAGAAAACTCGTGGACAGAACACTTTGGTAAATATGTTTGCCGTCAAACCCAGTCTGATGCAAAGATCAATATCAATTTCCATTTCTGTTGCCCGGTATCCAGACGTGTTTTGCCTAAATTAGCTCAAAGACTGCAAGCGGGGGCGAGATCTTCTTATTTGGCTTACATGCTGTATCCTGATGTCTTATAAGCTAGTCAGCAACGCGTCACATAGATTTTGATCAGTTCCAAAGATTTGCACAGATGACAACAATGTAAGGGAGACGGAACTTCTGAGTTGCTAACTGCGGGTAAAATCTTAATGTCTATTCTGATGCAGGTTAAAGAGACACGATATGATGTTTAAAAAAAGACTATTTATGAATTTTTGGAAGATTCATTTTCTTTTTCACTTTTGACGGAAATAGGCTAACTGTTTCCTCTTGTTTCAAGTCTTTCAAGCCTAAATACATCCTGGACCTCTCCATGTACTGGACGCACAGAGATGAAAATGGTATCCATCTTGTCATCTGAGTCTACGTTTGACAACAAACAAGCAAAAAATTGCTCTTTTAAAGCTTTTCTTGCCTTTTTGCTACTTCTTTGTTCTGCAACCTACACCTCTATTCTTAGCTGCTATAATAATCACAGGACCTCTCTTCTATAACCCCTTTGTCTTCAGTGCTACTGAAACTTCTAGTTGGTAGTGAATCAACATCTCGGTTAGAAGTTATGCCAAGTTTTAAATGCGGCACTTTGTCTTGAGCTACCCCTCACTTATGTTGCTAGGAAAATAGGAAATAAGTAGAGTGATTTACTGAAAAGTGCAAACATGCATCCAAATGTAGCATATAAAGCAAAACTACATTTGTTTGTACAATTCTAATGAGCTTGGAAGTCAATATTTGGTATGATCACCAACACTTTGTTTTATTGTCATTTTTTTAAGTAGTCTGTAGAAATAGTTTTCTGAGCTTCTTGGAGGACATTCAAGACTCTTCTTTGGATGTTGGCTGCTTTTTGTTCTGTTCTCTGCCAAGATGATGCCACAATGCTTCAACAATTTTTAGGTCAGGTCTCTGGGGAGGCCGATCCATGACTGATAGAGTATCATTGTCTGTTTATTTGTTTTTCCAGCTATTCTTTTACTGCATTGAGATTGTATTTGGGATCACTGTCATGGTGACAAATGAAGCTGTTACAGGTGTTCAGATGATTTCCAAATGGTACTGCATGGTGATCAAAATTTGATGGTTCTTTTTTGCATTCATAATACCATCAATTTTGACAAGATCCTTGACATCACTGGTTGAAATGAAGCCCCAAACCATGAGGTTTGCGTTAAAATTCCTCCTTTGAGTTAGCACTTTTTTATGCTTCAATTATTTATCGGTCAGTCTCAAGTAACATTCTTCTGATAGTGGCCAAGTACAAGGACAAGAGTGAGAATGAATGAGAAAGAAAAAAAAACAAACAGCCAATGTCCAAAGGAAAACCTTGAAAGACCTTCAGAAAGCCTGGAGAACTATTGCTCAAGATCACTTTAAAAGATCACTTTACAAGAAAGTGTGTCTCCTTGGAAGCAAAATATAATGAAATGAGTGGCGGCTCAAGAGTTCTGCAGAGTACTGTGTAAAGTGCAATCATATATAAAACTATATTGCTTCAAAATTAACAGTGCCTGCATTTCAGTCTTTTTTGGGCTTCTATCTTTGCGAATAAAAAAAAAATATGACTATAAATTAAATTTCCCATGCTGTAACCAGATTTCAAGCGTAACTTGGATTTCGTTCATGTAAAACATATTATGATAATTCTATTTTTAGTAGAGAAAACAAAGTTGCTCATTTGCCTAGGTTTAAGGAAAAAAAGGAGAATGGAATACATACTACTGTATGTGATATTAAATCCTCTTCCAGACATAGAGTGATCAGCCTGAAACTCCAGTCTCAGTGTGTTGGTATTGGACGTCAGATGGGAGGGACTCTCAGCTCCAGAGAACCTCCCAATGACGGTGGCATCATTTGTCTCGCCATCTTTCACTGTTAGGGAATCATAAGGTGCCTCAAGGTCAAAGTCATTAAATGCCAAGTGTATTCTGGAGCCCGGATCTGATTGGATGAGCCAAACACAGTTCATGTTGTTCCCATAGCCCTCTGGGTAATCCGGTGAGAGGACGGTTCCTGAGGGAGCAGTGAAGTTGGACATGCAGGGGACTGTGGGAGGAAGAGAATTACAAAATCACAGACAGTAACACCACAGAGACGGACAATTTTCAGAAAGCATATGAGGGAGGGGAACGACATACAGGGAGAGAAATTTTCTGTTAAATATTCATCTCCACAGCGTCATCGGTCATCATGCGCCCCAGGCCATAATAAACTCTGTACTGTTGCCCCAGTGACAGGTCAGGCTGAAATTTATCAACATCACAGCAGTGCACATGCCACATTTTTTTTTAGTTCAATACAATGCTGTCATATACCTGAAAATCAATTACAAATCATTTGAACACTTACATATGCATATAGGGATATTTGCAGACCACTGATTGTTGTCTTGGCAGGAGATAGTTTTTTCTCCAATCAGCTCAAACCCAAACTGGCATTCAAATCTCAGGATTCCTCCATTTGAAAAGTTGTCACCTTCTCTTATTCCATAGAGAGGAGTTCCAGGGTCTCCACAACTCTCTTTGTCTATTTCTGGAACGACACAGATTCAAAAGAAGACATGAACAGCAGCATGGTCCCCAAAGACAGCTATAAACAGTCCATGTTGACAGGAATCCTAACCTAAACCATTAAGATCATATGCTATATACTTCAGTCACTGAGAAAAGACAACCCATAAAAAGATAACATGAAAAATGGCAACAAAAAAAAAAGCTGCCAAGTAGATGAAACATAGCCAAGTAATTTGATCATTCAGCATGAAAAGAAGTGAAACAATAGCACATACCAAAGGAAAACTGAAGAAAGAGCTGCGGTTGACAAAATGTGCTCACTAGCATACAGCCCAGCAATAGAAAACAACTTTATGGAAACAATTTATGAGTACTGCAGTCACAAAGGTTGCCAAGTTTGATCAAAGTGTTGGGAAATTTTGGTGAAATGGGCTACATGTTTACAATCATTACTTGATTCTTATTTGCATTGCTGGCATGTCACTTCTATCACCATTTGTTTTTTTTACGAGCTCTTCCCTGTAACCCGTGACTGTACAATGTCACCTAGGGTCACGTGGATGGTACTTTTGAAGTAGTTGTTGGTGTTACGAAGAGACTCAAGCGTGACAAGACACTGTAAACTTTATACCTTATATCTGCAACTCAGCTTTACACCAGTTACTTCAGTTTTGTCACTTTAGCTAAATTATAAATTAACTGTTTTTGACAGCCAGAACACACCGAGTGTTTCTTTCTAGTCTGGCCTTAACAACATTTGTGCAACCATGCAGTGCTATCAGTCTCAAATCCTCTGTGGTTATCTTAGTGTGTTGTGCAACACTATGTCAAGCTACAAGAGCTCATCATCCATTTTGAACAGAAACACACTGCCAATCTAGTCTTACTTGAAGGTGATTGGCTCTTGGTTCGCTGACTCAGGCGAATTTCTGAAATGCGTCTGCTTCTCACTTCATGTAGCCTAGAGCAAATTTTGTATCCCTCTCTTTCTGTTTCCTCCTTCCCCTGAGTTTGCAAGTATTCATGACACATCTTTTTTTTTTTGTAACATTGACTCTGACCATGAGGTTGGACAGATCCTTCTTCTGATTCTACATAAAGGCGCCACTGTGTCACCATAACTCTTTATAATATGTTGCATTCGCGGTATCTGGAAACATACCTTCCATTTTCCCAGCCTTCCTCTCCTTTAATCCCCTGCTCTGCTTTCCTGTTTTCAGCATTATTTACAGGAGTGGCCCATGGCACGAAGCTAAGGTGTGTGTTTTTGAGTGTGTGCGCGTTTGTGTGTGTTTTAGTGTTGCTTCGAATGTGTGTCTCAGTGTGCGTGCTTGAGTGCGTGTTCGTGATGTATTGCATTAATTTCCATCATGACATCGTCTTTATGAGACCCACAGACTCAACCAATCACAGCCTGCCTAACACACTCGCTTGCACGTGAACGCACACACAGATGCACAGACACATAGCTAAGGAATTGAGAACAAATTACTTTGGAGAGAAAGCGGCACGCTGTCGGAACATTCCTGTAATGCTATTGCTTTTCTTCCTCACATGCAAACACACACAAACACGAACACGCACACACACAGTACTGTACATGCATCCAACACACAGAGACTTAAACAAACCCAATCACCCATATGCAGTCAGTGTCTCCCTTTGCGTCATACACACTGATGCATCCACGTACACACATATATAATCCTATTGTGTTCGTAACAACAAGGCTGACAGATTCACAAAGGGGATTAGACTCCTCAAAGAGTATCTAAGCATGTGAGTGAATATGTAACTTCTACATTACGTCTGAATTGCACATTTAGCTAAATTCCAGTTCACACCATACCGTCCACAAGAATACATACGCTGATGAGGTACAACAATAAAACCAGTGGCAAAAAAAGAGTGAATAACACTGACCAAACCTTGTGTCCAGGCATTTACTGTAAGTTGATGTTAACTGTACAAGTAATACCCATCTAAACATTTTTGCAGGCCATTCCACAATGCCCGAAGCCTGCAGCCAGCAGAACACCGTAAAAAAGGCCCATAGTCGCTACCCAAGTTCTGTAGGAACACAACACCCATCCCTAGAGGTCCTCTATTCATGACCTTTTGGGTCAGAGCCATTTTGGTGCGACAAGTGTGACCTACACAGTATTAAGCAGGTGGTTTTCATCTTCTTTGGTAAATACAGGCACGTACAGACACAGGCACACATAAAAGGGTAGTGTGCAAAATGCACTTCCTATTCCATATCGGAAAGAATAAGGTCAAAGATTTTGGAAGGGATAATGAGACTGAGGGAAAAACCTTATTGGCTGTTTCTCTTTTGTGACAACTGCAAAATGTGCTTTAAGGCTTTGTTGCTAATGGTGAATGAATGCGTAATGTATTATATGCATAGTCTAATCTCTGCTATATGCTGCAAACTGTTTCTTTCAACTGGAGGCTGCTGCTGTTCTGCTATAACAGAGGTCACAAAAGAAGAGCATTAAACACATTAAACCACAACAAATAATAATCTAAGGGAGCCGTTATAGCAACAGAAAAAAAGAGCTATTGAGTGGAAAGTCTATTAGTACTCTCAAGCAGGTTTGCAATGTGAAGAAGAAATGAGAAATTCAGCCTGTCTAATTAGCTTGTACTTGTCTGATTCTGTGACCTAAAGGGAGTGGCTCAAATTGACTTGTTCACACTGTAGACTTCAGCGAGGATGCTCCGTTGAATAAAAATGATCTCATTTATTACACTCACAATACTGACATTCTTTTCTGCCTCTCTCAGGTTCCAAACCAGGCCACCGAGGAGCTTTTGAGGATTGATTCGATGGGAGATGTGTATAAGAAAGACATCAATTTTCTGTTCTCATTAAAACATACAATCTCTGTCAGCGCTTGTTACACAAAGTGCACAAAATGTTTTCTATTCAATTGTGTAACTTTCAAATACCAGTAAATCTCACTAAATTGGACTTCAGGATGACAAATAACAACTGGGGTGCATTCTTTGATCTTGACACATTATGGTGCAGAAATGTATCACTTCAGCCCGCTGTAAAAACGCCTCGGCAACCCACCCACATTCTGCCTCATGACCTTGTAATGATCATCAGTGAGCTTCAGAAAGAGTCCTGCAATCATCTATGTAGAAAAAAAAAAACACAGACCACAGAACAAGACACATGTTGCACATATTGCAAAAGCATTTGTGTCACTTTTATTTTAGAAATGTTTAGGTTACTTCTCTCCATCTGGAAACATCATCCCACAAAGTCTAAAAGACTAACCAAACAAATCTGAACAACTAAAATAAAGGTGAACGCACAACTGCAGTCAAGTGCACAGTATCTAATCAAGCCAGGAGTGCAAACCAAGGCTGCTGAGTGTATACTTAAGTAAAGTTAAAGCACCGTTTTCTAAATCTCTCTTCTGTTTAAAGTAAAAGCAAAGAGCTTAATGAGCTCTAAAAACCATCTGGAGCTCCTCCTCAATGAGTTACTTCATGACCAGCGAAGGCCAAAATTACATCTTGTAAGCAAACATTGCAAAATCAGTCTGTGTCTGTTTATTCTATCTTAACATTTAGAGACTCCCATGGACTGGGAAACTGATATCTGAAACCGCCATAGGGCAAAACAATTCCTCACTCATTGTGCCTACTCAGTTACCCAATGCCATGCCTAATTTGAAATATATATAATTTATTAAGTCTTAATGTGAGAAACAATTAAATGCGTTGTAAATTTGGAAGGAATGAACAGCATATATAGCATTTCAACGCCACTGCCTGGACTGAAGATTACATGAGTCAATAATTCATGAATAGCAAATGAAAAACGCTTTAAAGAGTTGTGATTAGGTAAGTCCTGCCCTTCACAAGTTACCTCGGGAACGCACACACTTACAAAAAAGAAAAAAGTGAAAAAGCATCTAGCTTTGACTCACTACCCCAATACTCAGGTTACTGACTGTAAAATTGAACCACATTTCTGGTTATGTTGCGAATAAATATTTAATGAATTTGTATTTTATGGTCCCTCTGCCGCCCTCAATGAATGCTGTTTCATCCGGTGTGATCAAGAGATTCCTTCTCAATACCTGAACTATGTGCAGTGGGATTGAAATCCCACAGGCTCTACTGTGGTTTTTGTCATTCTTAGAAATACTGTGTCCACCAGTAAATATTATCCATAAGATAATTCGGTTTATCTTTCAGGCATCATTGCAAAGTCCCTCCCTCTCTTTCACTCTCCATTTAGAATAACCGTGCAATCTGATTAGTCCATAAACAATTCTCATGCATCAATCCAGGTTACACAGGGGGAAAACAAACAGACTGCTCCAAGCTGAAGAGAAAAAGATGAACAGGACTGGACAAATGATAGACCAAGCATGGCAGGGTTAACACAGGAAAAGTATTATAGATAGAGGTAAAGAGTAGTGTATTAGACAAACCTGCTGTCACACTTAAAAATGCATGGAAGCACAACAACAGACAGAGATGAATTCATCACTGACAGCTATACATCGCTGTCTTTCTGTCTCTCTCAGCACACACATACATTAAGGATCCAACGAATTGAGGGTCATTGTGCCATAAAAATCCACCTTGACATCCTTCCCTCCAATAAAACACATCACATATTAAAAACCGTAAAGAGCAGATGAAAAAGCTAAAATAAAAATCTCAAAAGTAACAGCTGACATTATGATGGGATCGAGTTTAAGGCAGAACAGAGCAGAAAAACAGCAGGCTGTACTACGATGTCACATTAACACTCAAAGTCAGGTATGGGAATATCGGCGTGCAAGTCTTTGCGGCACAGTAATGGCAGAAAAGCTAATAGCGCACTGAGATAAACCTGGCAACGCCTAATTACAGTAGAAAAAAAAACATTTGTCATGAGATTAATACCATTTCACCCTTTTTTCAGCTGGCCACAAAGCAGGCACTTGATGTTTATGCTGCACTTCTCAAGTCTGCTAGATCGGCATTATATAACACAGGATGATGGGATAATGCGAGAATGATGCACTTAAAAAAGCTGGAGCTGGGGGAATGACTCATCGCTGGAAACTAATTCTCAAAATCACCATTCAGACATTTTTGTATGAAAAAGCAAGTAAGATGATTCAAATATTTGCACTTTTTGTTCTTTTAAGACCGACATAGATTACAAAAATACATAGACACAGATTTCTGTACTGTGTTTATGGATACATACTATATGAAAAAACTGGTAATACAGATTACTTGCTCAAAATGAATACACAGTCAATATCAGAGTTTTTCCTGGCTCAGAATTGGTTGTTAGAAGTGAATACTGGCAGTTACAAAGGCATAACACACCTGGAAATCAATTTAATAGTCACATTCCTTATCAAAACATTGCTTTAGTGAGTTGAAGGCAAGCAAGAGCCAATAACTTTCTTCAAATGGTAAGAATCAGCGAGTACTCGAAAGCGGACCAGAGGGTATCCTCTGTGTGGAGTGTTGACTGCTGCATCAATCCAATTGGCAGCTGGTGGGTTTAAATTATCGAAAGCAATGTTGGTACTCTCAAATCTCACTCAGTACTTAAAAGCTCAAAACTAAGATGAAGTGGTGGTGATGCTTGAATGGTGAAGCCCTCTGCAGTTGTACAAAGAATCTTAAAAGCCTTTGCAGCCAAAATGATTGCTTTAATTCCCCCACACTGATACCCATAGTCTCACACCAAAACTCTCTTTTCTTTTCATGTTTGTCTTTTTTTTTGCTGTTTTTGCTAAAACAATTGGCTAGTAAAGATGGACTTTATTCAGAAATTCCATCTCATAAAGCCAGGAAGAAAATTCTGTACTTGTGGTAATTCTATTAGGAAAAGAACAAATATTCACATTTTCAACATTAGTCAAACAGTTGAAACAATATGATTTATTCATCAGTCTTATCCACCAAAAAGATCAAAATCATAAATGCTAAACAACACTAAGTACACTATACTGCCAAAAGTATTGGCTCGTCTGCCTTCACGCATATGAACTTGAGTGACGTCCCATTTTTAATCCATAGAGTTTAATATGATATTTCCCCACCCTTTGTGGGTATAACAGCTTCAACTCATGGCTTTCCACAAGGTGTAGGACTGTATTTATGGGAACTTTTGACCATTCTTCCAAAAGTGTATTAGTGAGGCCAGACATTGATGTTGGCAAAAGGCCTGGCTTGCAATCTGTGCTCTAATTCATCAAAAGATGTTCTGTCCTGTTGAGGGCAGGCCAGTCAAGTTCTTCTACACCAAACTCATTCATCCATGTCTTTATGGACCTTGCTTTTTGCACTGATACAGTCATGTTGAGCACTGTTGCCTCACAGCAAGAAGGTCCTGAGTTCAATTCCACCATCAGGTCAGGGTCTTTCTGTGTGGAGTTTGCATGTTCTCCCTGTGTTTGCGTGGGTTCTCTCCGGATATTCCGGCTTCTCTCACAGTCCAAAGACATGGGGTTAGTGGGGATAAGTTAATTGGAAACTCTAAATTGCCCATAGGTGTGAATGCGCAAGTGAATGTGAGTGCGAATGGTTGTCTGTGTCTATGTGTTAGCCCAACAACAGAATGGCGACCTGTCCAGGGTGTACCCTGCCTCTTGCCCTAAGACAGCTGGGATAGGCTCCAGCGCCCCCCCGCGACCCTGAAAAAGGATAAGCGGAAGCTGTTGCAACAGGAAGAGGCCAACTGTTCCAGTTGGGAGCAGTTGGGATGAAATAGTCCAAAATGTCTTACATTAAGAGTTCCTTTAACTGGAACTAAGTTTGTGGCTGAGTTACTGTTGTTTCCAATCACTTCCGCTTTGTTATAAGACCACTAACAGTTGACTTTGGAATATTTAGTACCATCCTATCATGGTACCACAGTGGAATTCATCGAGCTCCTGAGAGCGGCCCATTCTTTCACAAATGTTTCTAGAAGCAGTCTGCATGTGCAGATGCTTGATTTTACACACTTGTGGCCATGGAACAACTCGATTCAATGATTTGCATGGGTGAGTGATTACTTTTTGGCAATTTGTGTGAATGAATATAGTAAATGACTGCAAATAGACACACATCTCAAACTACCTTGAGATGTGTATTATAATCATATTTACTGACTTTATAGCATTACTGTAGCAAGTTTATATGTTCACACTAAGATTTACTGATATTTTTCAGACACAACTCTCTCTAATTTGGATATGTAGACATGAATAACATACTTTAAAAGTATTAAATTTTTTGTCATAGGAAATGAAAATCGGTTACTGGGTATGTTTTTATTCCTGACTATAAACCAAATTGAAGGCACTATTATGCTTTGAAAGTCATTGCTTTGTGCTTGTACTTTCAATATGTTCAATATATATAGTTATGTGAAAAAAGTAACGTCTTTCAATTCTAAGGTCTTTTCTATTATAAAAAAATAACATAATAAAAAAAATACTCTTAAAATTGGATAAAGACAAGACATGTTTCTGATGAACACCAACACAAAAACCAAAATGCAAAAGGAAAAAAAGAAACTAAGTACCCCCTTATGTGGTGATTAAGTGAATAATTAGCAGCTAGGTGCTGCACACAATTAACTGATTATAAGCAAGTATGTGAACGAGAGCAGAAGTTTTGGCAGTTTGATATTCTGGAGCAAAATGGAAAAGAGGAAAGTTGGAGCCACATTAATCTTTTGGAAGCAACTGTTGCTGCCAATCAAACTAGGAAGGGTTATGGGGGCATTTCCAAATGATTTGAAGTCTGTCATTCCACAATGAGAAAGATTACTGAGAAGTAGAAAACATTGCAGATAATTGCCAATCTTCTTGGGAGTGAATGTCCCAGCAAATTCACCCCAAGGTCAGATTGGGCAGTGCTCAGAGAAATTGCAAAAAACAGTAAAGCATCTCTGACTTTACAGGCCTAGGATGCTAAATCTTAAAGTTCATGAGAGTACAAGTATGGCTTGTTTGGAAGTGAGAAAGCCTCTCTCTAGAAAGAAAATGGCAGCACCTCTTAGATTTGCAAAGTTGCACACAGCAAATCAGTACAAACACCTCATCAACTGTCAAGCACCGAGGTGGAAGGGTGATGATTTGAGTTTGTTTTGCAGCCACAGGACTTGAGGACCTTGCAATCATTGACCAAATTCCTTAGTATACCAAAGTATTCGAGAGTCAAATGTGAGGCATCTATTTGAAAGCTAAAGCTCTGCCAAAACCAGGTTATGAACAACACAATGATCCCAAGCACAGCAGCAAATCTACAACAGAGCATCTGAAAAAGAAAAGAATCAATACGTTGCAACGGCCCAGTTAAAGTCCAGATCTCAACATGATTGAAATGCTGGGGTGGGACCTTAAGAGAGCTGTGCATAAACAAATGCCCACAAATCTCAATGAACTGAAGCAACACTTTTGAACCAATGTTAAATAAGCGATAACATGGATTGAAAGATTGTGTGCTTTCTTTTTACCATGACCGTGTGTCATAATCCTACTGAACCAAATACTTAGATATGCCAATACATTATACCCTCAACCCTCACTGACACCTCATTATGGACTGTGAAGACAGATACACAGTATAAGCTTATGATAAATGTATATATCCACAGAGTAGACAGAAACTCATTGAAACGTTAATGTGAACAATGTCAATAATGTCGCAATGCTGCTTTAAATCAATAGCTGTGACATGCCATAGCTTTTAATTGACTGCAAGACTGGGGTAAAGTCAGGCTTAACTTCTAAATGTAGGGGACATAACTATGTTCACACTGTCATACTGCGTGGACTCGCTTCCTTTTAAGGGACAAAAAGCAAGGTGAGGTTATGTAAATCATAAAATTTTAGGTTGAACACTTGGTTTAAGGTTAGAGTATAGTAAGCTGGAGTAATGGTTAGTGTCAGTCTCCAGGGATTAATGTAAGTAAATACAATGTCCTACAGTGGTGTGAAGCGATGGGAACTCAACTGTGTGTGTGTGAGTTGGTACGTGTGTGTGTGATTTGTATGCTCTGCAGTAGGAGTGGAGTCAAAGTGTTCCCAGGTCGGTGACCTTGGCTTTAATAATAGATGAATGGTGACAAGAAAAAGAGAGGGACACAGGCAGAGACCATGAGAAAGAGAAAAGCAGAAACACAAGAGAAAGACAGGGAGGGAATAAGTGCAAAAGAAAAAAGGATGCAGGGCTGGTCATTTGACAGACAACAGAACAGAAAAGGGATGTCTGATACAGGAAATGGGGGAAGCAAAAAGAGCAGAAAGGAGGAGAAGCAGGGAAACCAAACAACAGTGCATTAGAGAACAACTGACAGAGAAAATGTTGCGATTTCAGAAGGAAGGGAATGAGAGGATGGTGGATAGATAGATGGCTAATAAGGAAAAATGAGACAGAGGGAGAAAGGGAAGAGAGGGAGAATGTGAGGAGCGAGAGGGGTGAGTGACTTGCTGGTAGAGCTTCGTTGGCTTACTGATGGAGGACCTGTCTAACCCACATACACACTAACAGAAACCCACATCCACATACATACATTGTTAGTCTGGCTTTGCAGCAAGGCTGGAGTTACTGATAATGTTTATATTTCATAGCCAAGGTCTATGGGATATGGCTTTAGGAACACAAATGTACTCTGCAAACACACACAGTGTGTCCCTTTTTTTCTCTTTCTCAAAAAAATAAATAAATAAAAATAAAACACACATACATCTCAGGCAGGTACCCACTTTTATATTAAATCTTGTGGGTGATGGAGCCGGCACTCTGAGACAAACACATTTATCTTGTACTGAGAATTGGCACTTTTCATGGTTTGGAGGATTGAGTAAAAAAAGTCACATTTAAAGTACTTTTTTGTAGGTTTTGACAATCCAAGAATGTCAAACACATTTATATAAGTATGATGTTTAATATGTCATTAAAGGGGGCACACTTAAAAGTCTAATACCGGTACAGGAGATATTGAGCAGCAAGTATTGAGGATGCCTTAAATTTTACAGTTATGCTATTTTTTTTTTAAGTATTTATTTGCATTTAAAAGCTGAATTATAAAAAGTAAACTTGGTAGCGCCCCCTGGTTAACAAACAAAGTGACTAAATAGCTAAATATACAGTGTTTAACAAAGACCCCCCCCCCCCTCTAAAAAAAAACAAAACACAAATTTGTTTTAAAATCCTTAAAACTAAAAATGATATCATCATGTTTTATACCCAAATTTGAGCTCACACACTGGACTTTAATGAGAAATCAGAAATTAAGCATAACACTCAACCCCTAAAACTAATTCTTCTGTTAAGGAATGCGAGTAAATAACTGTAATTTGGCATCTCAATCAAAAAAATAATAACAAGGTTATTTTTTTTATTTAGCTTTTTTAAAAAACAGTGAATTAGAAAATCCATGGATAACAGCATTAATTATATTTTAGCATTAAAAATACTACTTTGATTAAAGAGCTTGTGCACACTGGTGAATTAACCAATACAGAAACATCAAAACGATTTTGAT
This sequence comes from Benitochromis conjunctus, assembly GCA_015052645.1. Lineage (NCBI taxonomy): Eukaryota > Metazoa > Chordata > Actinopteri > Cichliformes > Cichlidae > Benitochromis > Benitochromis conjunctus. The sequence goes on along the minus strand of VOQK01042489.1, from coordinate 57,454 downwards.
AATTATGAGTACTTTTAATTTGGAGTAGTTGTGGGATAAACCTTGCACCGGGTGGTATGGGTGCCCACAGTGCACACAGTCTCTTGTTGCTTTTCAAAGAACATAAACACAACTTTAAACCCAGCATACCTGTGATAAGCTAATTGTGGCAGAAAATAACAAAACTTTCTAACATCTAAATACAAATGTACGGCTTTTGACAGTGAACACGCTGTAACAACATTCATTGGGCTTCCATGAATTGTGCAGAATAGACTTGCTGTGTACTACTGGGTAAAGATTAAGAAAGAAAATCCAGCTCTCATGCCAATGCAATGAAGCAATATTATAAGCATGGGTGCATTTAGATGGTGGCTCTCTCCATTAGTTTTTCTATTGATCTCTATGGGGAAATCACTCAGGAGAAATGAATGGGCATATGCACAATTATCATTGAGACAAGAACCTTATGTCCTTCATAAAGGTGATATGATTTCAAGTTAGTTTTTAAACTTTTTATCATGACCTGTGCTTTGTATTATTTGTTTAAAAAAAATGCCACCAATACATTCGTTGTTTGTAGTGTTACTTTAAGAAAGACAGAACTGCAATTTTAATAATTTTGATGTTATGTCTTTTTAACCACTGTGTTTTCAGCATATCATTAGAACTTCACAATGAAACTCAAGGAGCATAAAGGGCGGAAATATATCAAAACAAGTGTCATTGTCACACCCCCTTTGGAACTTGCTGCATTGCCAGACTCAGCACTGTGACCTCATTATGACAATAAATCCGCAGATGATGACACCCAAATGAGGTACACAAAGTTCATTTCTGCAGCAAAGCTCCCCTCTCTATGTTTCATGTACTGTGATCAAATGAAAACTACATCCATCAAACAGGAAACTTTGGAAAGGTTAATATTTTTAGTATGGCAGGAGCTGATTCGACAGAACAGAAAAACACTTTGTTCCTAACTGGTATTAAGATGAAGGTCATGTGTTGCTAGACAAGCATTTATTTTTAAAGCAGACCAATGCATCTACAAAGATGTTCTGTTTGATCAAGATAAGTCATTGCTTAAAGGGATTAACAATGAGAGACCTCAAGAAGACAAACTTTTTCCACTTTTTTGGGATTTTGACACAAATATAATTTCCGCTGCACAGCGTAGCGAAAAATGAAGACAAAACTCCCACAGAAATCTAACCTGATATGCATCCATGGAGGTTCGAGGCATCGGGATCATCCTCAGACTATAATACCCTCAAAACTTGGACCATAATATTGAGGGCTAAGAAGCACTCAGACTACTTTTGAAGCCATCCTCAAAGACACAAGTCATCTGTCTACTGATTTAAGATCCCCTCATTAGTATTTGTTAGTTTATCAAAACATAAGCTACTGAGCAGTACAACCCCTGGGTGTACTGAATTAGTGAGAATTTCTATGATTCATTGCCAATTAATTTCAATTTCAATTTCCAAATGAACTGTTATTCCTTTGTTCAGTCATACAAGTCAGTTTTCTAAGATTTAACACATACGGCTTATAACCTTTATAAGTCATCCATGGACTGTAGAATCAGACAGATATACACAGGTAATATCTAACAGTGATAGAGTCGATGCAAGTGATGAGATATCAAAATGACTTGCAAAGTCACACTGTGTTACATGCAATGTATCCAATGCTAAATGTTATTCCGCTATAAAAAGAGTAATACCAGGGCAAAATGTACAACCCACAGATTTATAATGGTTACCAGTGATTGAAGATCGCGCAACCCTGGCCGTTTCTCAATTCTCTAGTACGCGAGTCCGTACTTGTGTACCAAGTCCACACAAGTCACCACCGATGCATGCTCGATAAAACGGGCGGAGCGAGAACACATCCGCGAATTTTTCGCGTTCTCGGCTTGATGTGTGCTTTGAATTGGAACAGTACTTGGTCTCTCACTGATGACGTATCACAAGTCCACGAGACCGCAAGTGCACACAAGTAAGCATATTGAGACACGGCCCCTGTGTTTTACTGTAAGATGAAGAGCAGATGTACTCAACACTACCAATATAAAATAAATAGGTAAAAACTGAGCTTTTTTTGCCATTTCATCCTTGGTATACAAACACATAGTTTACCAAAGACTTTGAAAATGTCTTCACAGGTTATTTAAATGCATCTAATTACCACACTTTCCTTCTCTCTTTCTCTCCTACAAAAACAAACGCATGCTCATTACTTACCTTTATAGTTGATTTTAAAGCCGATAGAGCCGACACTCTCGTCTGACTGTAGGTGGAGCCACATCTGGTGGGTCATGCTGACTATCAGGTCAGGAACAAAGCTACCTGATAGGCTGGAGCACAAAACGCACTGCTATTAAATCACTGTCACCATAATTACTACTATAAAAAAGTATCATTTTCATCATTGCAATCATAGCTATAATCAAATTCTCAAGTGATTCTCTGAGTGTGAACAAATTGCTGGAACATACTGCGTTCAGTGCCGTGCTTTGGTTTTGCAGAATCCTGCCTGAGTATGGCAAATTGCTTTGAGTACTCTGATGCTATGCAACCTCTTTTCAGAGTGCCAGTGCCGTTTATAAGCAAAAGCTAACATTGACCATCTACAAAGTGAACCATAATCACCCACTTTATAAAAGGTCTGGAACTGTTATTTTTGTGGGCAGTACATTTTACAAATTCAAGAACAGTGGTAGACAATGCTGATTTCTGTTTTATGATCAAATTATTTCATGCCAAAGAGATACACATTTCTGAGTTAGGTGGATGCTGATGGTTTGCATCAAGCCCAGAATAAAAACTGACAAAGTACAAGACAAAAAGAGCTTTTCTAATTGATTATTCTCATAGAGCACTGCTGCTTATTTGCACAGCTGGTCTCTGTATCGCCACATATCACTGATATTTTCTTGCCTCTCCAAACTATTTCTCATAGCATTTTTTTTCAGGTTATAGTTTTACAATATTAAAGTTCATTTCTTCATATTTTACTAGTAAAATGGGAACTAAGTGCAGTGATTTATTGAAACATGTGGGAATGCAGTATATAAGGTACAAACAGAAAGCAAATATTTGATATGAGCAACTGTATTCCTCAGCAAAGCCTGAACTGTCTTAGCCAAGCGTTCATGTAATTTCTTCAGGGATAACTTCAGAAAGTCTGGAGGATTATTGCTCAAGACTACTGCTCACTTAAAATTACAAGAAAGTACTGTAATGCACACTGGTTTCTGGATAGGTGGAAAGCAAGTACAAAAGTATGCCAGTTCATAGTATAATACTTACACCTGTAGAATAGTCGTAGGATCTCCTACTTCCCCTCCATCTCCAATAGTTAGAGTATCATAAGCAATCTCTAAGTCAAACTCTTCAAAGTTGATCTGGATGACCTAAAGTTGGCATGTATGAAAAAACAAGCATATTCACACACATGTGAGTTTTAAGTTACTCCAACACAGTTAAGAAGTAATGTATAACTTTATTTTTTAAAGCAGGGCTACTCAATCAATAACAAGAAGAAAAAAAAGAAGCAATGTTAATATCAACGTTCAGAAATCTCAGCACCCAATAAGGAACGTGGCTATTGATTCTGGTTAAACAAGTTCAGAGGTCATCGAACTGAGCTGTGTTTCCTAAAATGTAAGTTTATACCAGTAAAACCTTTGGCTCCAAAATGTTGAATTTCATCTTGATCTGGTTATAAAACTAGCGTGAGCTAAATCCTGCTACAAAAGGTTGCAGATCATATCTTGTCGTGTTAAGACTTTTACCTGTGATCACATCAAAGTCATCTCTGTCTCTGAGTTATACCTGAGCATACTGTATATGGATCATTAGAATTCATTCATGCATCACACAATGAGGCATGATTTCATTCAGTATCGCACGATGAAGAGAGAAGACGTAAGCAACACCTCTGCTGTACACTTGAAGCGGTGAGTAGCAGCACACAGCTCAAAACTCTGATCAGGAATTATTAAACCAACACTTTCTGTTTCATCTAAGACCAGAGAGAACCACATTTGGCAAAAGAGAAGAGAGAATGGGGGGAGGGTTGATAGAGAGAATGAAGAAGATGGAGGCAGATAGAAGAGGAAAGGACAGAGGAAGAGAGGAAATGGGGGTAATAATGAGCACATCTTTGATGCTAGCAAAGTACAGTGGTGGAATATTTCAAACTGAAATTCTGACTTGACCCTCAGGGGAAGACTGAAACCTCAATCTG
>VOQK01042489.1:34332-53198 GCA_015052645.1 Benitochromis conjunctus | reverse complement strand
ACCTCAATCTGCCTCCGCCCTGCTCTTCTTCTCTCCTTGTGAGGAATTTCCAGATTTCCTGAATGAATATTCTGCTGGAGCACTTCAAAGGCACCCAAAAGCATCACGCAGGACTTATTTTCCTGTATGCTGGTATGTTAGCACTAAGCATATGTGCATGCATACTGGCACGCGCAATAACTCTGCATATTTAATCCGTTTGAGTAAGACGTCATCAATACAGATCTCTTTTTCCCTTCACTACACAATTTAAACACCAGAAACATGACACCACTACTGTGCATGTTGAATGGTACAGTTTATTCTCTATGCAACTTTAGCCTATGAATTTATGAAAAGGGAGAGAGCATAACTGAGAACACTAAATAATGGCTACACCTTTGGTGTCACCTGATTTGTTTCAGTATATGAGGTTCACTTTTTTTGCCATTTAATACTTGCTTTACCTCTGCTGCCACAAGTTATCTTTGACTGACAACAACTAATACAGACATACCAAAATATACCCAAAAAACTGGGAAAGCATAACAGCACCATCACCCGATTTCACCGGAAATGAAATAAGCAAGAGTGTATACAAAGATGAAGCAACAATCTGCCCACTGCTCAAGGTGCTGACTCAGGCTTATCAGTATGTGAGGCAGCAGATTGGATTAAAGCATTACCTACAAACCTGTTAAAATCTCTCTGGAAAGCATGCACACAGACACACAGAAACAGACAGGCACAGGCTTTGTGGAGATTACTGTATCTATTGCTCTGATTACACAGTCACCATATTCACACACACTTATCGCCGTATTCTCATGAACTCAAAGCAGGTTCTTAGTACAACAGCAAATCTGAGAAGTAACAGCCGAGTTCATGTTCGTCCAGATTTTATAGAAAGAACACATCAGATCGTGCTTTTACAAGGATAATCATGATGATCACAATACTTAAAAGTCACGTTGTGTACTTTTAACTTTGCAGCACAGAACCAAAACCTAAGAACTAGCAACTCTAAACAGAATAAACGAGAACATAAGACAATAATAATAATGCTAAACACAAAACGCTGGGTCAAATGACCCGGGACCATGACATCCGTAAGTGAAACACTGTTCAAGAGCTTACAAACTTTACAAACTTTATGGAAAATTTCTTAAAGTTTTTTTTTTTCCTTTTTCTTTTGCACCTGCACTAATGTGTGAATGCCATTCTACTGCAGTGTTGAAAGTATAGACGCTGTGGTACTGGGCACTGGAGACAATTAATTTGACAGCAACAAGTGTGGGTCTATCAAATGCAAATGGTGGAAAAATAATGGGAATGCTTTACAGATATATTTTCATTTTGAGCTGGATGATCACAGATTACCAAAAGGGAAAAATCTTGAAACTTACTAAGTAAGGCACCACAAAGAAACACATCCAAATGTGCATAGAGAAATTAAAGTGAGTGGGTTTCACTTGTTCAGTGCATGCCAGAAACAAGTGAAAATGAAATCTTAGTTGCAGTGCTCCACACACAACATCCACAGATTGATAGCTCATGAAGTAAAGCTGGGAGCTGTCATTACTGTATTGTCTTTGAAACTATATTTCTGTGTGTGTGTGTGTGCCTCCAATTTTTAAAGTACTTACAGTCAAAAAAAATGAATGATGAGAGTATACTACCAAATAATTGGTATAGTGAGTGGGTTTAAACAATCCTCCTATCCCTAGTAGGAGAAATAACTATTAATCAGGCCAACAAGCCGATATAAAAACCTTTAAGGCTGAGGACAACAAGGGCGTCAATATGCCGAAACGCTAGAAATAATGCCTTTTGGTGGCTTGCTTAGTTTGCTGAAGGTAACAAAGCTTTGCTTTCAGGAAATACCTCAATCCCAAATGTACTCTATAAAGAGTATTCCATTAAACGTGTTCTATTTTGTTGTATATGTCCTTTACAGAATGCCCTAATGACACATCAGCACTATTCACACAGCATTAAACACAGTTAAGCCATAAGCACATTGCACTGAATCCATGCATGCACTTATGTTTATGCATCTATGAATGCTGCACTAAAGTCAGCTTCGACTGGAACCTCATTAGTGGGAATGTGAGGGTCAGTGTTTATGTGTGTGTTCCTTTTTACTTATAGTGTGCTCAGTTTGTGTTTATGATAGATGAAACTGAAAACTCCACATATTTCCCCTTCTTCTAATTGGTTGGTGTTCATGCAAACATCCATCTCTCTGTCGCTCCCTTTTCACTAGCTATCACTCCCGCTTTTCTCTCTCTCCTCTCTCTTTCTCTCTACCACCCTCTCTATCTCTCTCTAATTGGCTGCTGCATGTCTTCCTTCTATCCGTCTATGGCTTTAAGCCAATGAGGCGACAGAATTGGATTTCTGCTTGATAAAGCACTTCCTTTGGTTGTCGTGGAGACAATGAGGTGAGGGAAGCTCCTCCCTACTCATACCATAAAAGATCTTGAGATACTTTGAAGATGTAGTTACACTAGAAATATGTGAAACACCTGGTGAGTGACACAGTCGGTGATGTAAAGCAGGCATTGACAGGGCTGGGGAATAAAAGATTGCCTGTGACAGTATTACCATAAACCCTGATCAACATGCTCCCCTTGAATGTGCTTCTTCAGTATAAATTGTGCCATTATGATGAGACCTGGGATGCAGCTGATGAAGACTGATGGTTAAAGTCCGGCACTACTCAGTGTTTTGCCCCTTACTTATACTTTTTTTCAGCTTGGACTGCCAGGTGCATCCTTTCCAGATACCAACAGGAACCAGTTGGAAAGGCTGTGCCTGCCCTTTACTGTTGCTATGCAACTACTGAACTATAGAAAGCATTAGAATCACAGTTCTCCTGTGATAAATGTTTAACATTTTTAACCTGAGCCCTTAAAAGTGCTAGGCTGTTCATCCTGTCAGGAAGATGCAGAAGCATACCATTTTAATGACAGAAAACCAGTGGAGTGTTTTTTTTCTCTCTTTGCCTACTAGCTTCAGTGTATGTCTGATTTTTTTTAAGCCTGCAGGGCATTTTTGAATTTAATGCCTACAGTATTAATGGAAAATCTACCTAAAACAATTCCTTCCTGTCTTTGAATTGAATGCCCTTGCATGCACTTCCTTTGTGTTTATCATAGGGGTGCTAACTAAATATTCATCATCGCAGCACTGCAGTAGTCATCTTGTATCCATGTGTTATGCATTAGACTGTGCATGCAAATGTGAATCGGGCCAGAGAAACCTAGCACACACTTTATAATGTAAAAGGCTCCTGTCTTAGGTGTGTGTCCAGCTGTCGTGAAAAGACTAAAAGATAGCTAAGCACCTACAGTATGTGAAGAGTTTTATCCAATCTCCTGAATCATGACCAAATGATATTAACAAAGAAGTGTTTTGATTTACTCAAAATCGCAGGAGATGCTACTCAAGGAGAAGTAGAAACCAAATGATGGAGTAAATACAGGAGAAGAGAAGAGAAGTCTTGTAATGGGCATGGTGTCCTACCATCCCCAAGGTTAAATGAGTACAGGGGAGAATGAATTGGCTCTAAAGGCTCATTCTGCCAAAACTAAATGAAGCAATAACATCAGAGAGCTGTAGAACCCCATTAACACTTAACCTGAGAGAGAGAGGGTGGTGTATAGGCAGAGAAGGAGAAGGATGAAGGGAATGGGGCTTGCAAAGATCGGGAGAGAAGAAGAGTGGGTGAGCTTTGGAAACTATGTCTCTTTACCTTCAGAGTATGAGAAGGCACCTCTGTAAGAATCTGTGTGAATTTGCGCAATGGAGGAAGAGATAGGAGAGAAACAGTGGAAAACAGATTTTTCCCCTCAAGTGCCCTCCTCCCTCGCTGTATTCTCTCTTTCTCAATAGTAATTTGATGGTTTCAGCTTGAGCTCTTTAATGAAGAATCTGGGTAATTCTGAGGACAGTGCCTCTGGGAGTTAAGGAGGAGGAGAGTGGGCAGTGTAAAAAAGAGACAAAGAGAAGGAAGAGGCAGGAAGAATGAGAGAACGAGTACAAGTTGAAACAGGGAGAGATGTGTAGAAGTAATAAAAAAAGAGAGATTCTACTAGCTGTAGAGACAGGATGCGGGGACTATTCCCTTGTTTGCAACGTGTTATGCTGGCTACACCCTCTTGCTCTTATGAGTCTCAGACTGCCTCTCTTTTAAGGAGTTTGGGGTTCTGTTGTTGCCTTCCCTCACACTGAGATCAACCTACTACTGCCCTGTCTGCTAAGTTGCCCCTCGTTGCCACATCAGCTCCCTAATTGAGAACAGATTTTTACTGCCAGTACACCAGATCATCACTGCTCCCATTCTGTCACAGTCAGTTTTGCCCATTACCTGTTGTTTACCTGCCAGTTTCCAACTGTGTGCTTGCCTCTGCCACCTGCCCGACATATGTAAGCCTGCTTTTGGACTGGTAAATTACCTTTTACTCTACGAGATGCTTCTCTGGATATGCAATTTCCTGTTGTCACTAAACATCTGAAGCATGCAGAATGTGAATTCCTAAAGCAACGGGAACTTAGAAACACTAACTGAAATGTGCTCAACACCAACTGTGAGCGCAGTCTTAACTAGAGAAAGTGACTGCAGTAATTGCAGATCAATATCCCGTGCAGTGTAGCAGTGTTTTTTACTTATTTATTTTATTTAATTTTTAAAATAACGTTTAAAGTAGATTATTACCAACTTCCTTGACAGTGAGATGCAGTATACGTCCTGTTTTTTGTGGAAAAAACACATCGAAAACATTATATTATAATGTATAAATCTAATAGTCAAGATGTGATTGAAGCACAGACTTTCAGCTACTTTCAGTAGTACATTTTTAAAACGAAATAGTGCACCTGCCCACTGGGCAACATTCAAATGCCTGAAAGACCACAGAAGACAACTAAAGTAGATGACAGTAGAATTCTCTAAGCCTGTCCTGGGATGAAAAAAAACTAACTCTGTACGCTGTATCTATAATTATAGCAAAAAAAAAAACTGTGGAGAAGGAATGAAACAGCTAATAACAGAAAGCACGCCACAACACCTGTCAAACATGGTGGAGGCTATATTATAGCATGGGCTTTCATAGATTCTAAAGGTACATGCTATCTCTACTCAGATTAAGCCATATGCTGCAAAAGTTACCAGACAGCATTCCACAGTGCAAATGAATAATGACCCAAAGCAAACTGACTCAAGAGCTTTCAAGGCAGAAGCTCTTGGGCTGATCTCAACCCGATAAAGCATGTTTTTCAGTTATTAAATACAAAACTGAAGGCAGAGACCTACAAACAAGTAGTGGAAGAATGCTGCAGTAAAGGTCTAGCAGAGCATCTCACACACCACATCTGGTCATGTTCATGGGCTGTAGGCTTCACACAGCCACTGACTGCAAAGGATTTTCATCTGAGTATTAAAAAAAATCCTTATATTTTAAATTATGCTAGTTTCTCCAATTAATTTTGAGCCTCTGAAAATAGGGGGAAATGTCTAATTTTGTCAGAACCCTTAAATTGAAGTCTGCACTTCAATCACATTTTGATTATTTGGTTTTGTTTGACAAAAAAAGAAAAATCTAGACCTTGCTGTATTTTAAAAAATTCTGAATGTCTTTAAAATTGATCTGTTGGATTAATGAACGCTATTATTTTTGCTTTTATTTTCAAAATATACTTCAAAGCGGTGACAATGAAACGCAACGACAGTTATCTGATAGCATTTAAAAAGTCTGACAAAATATTAATCCAAAACCAAGATAATTTAATCATTTGAATCCTATTAGCTTTACATGTACACACAATTCACCAAGGCAGATGAAAGGTAAGAGGAAGGTGAGAGAAGAGTTGTAGTCAGACAAGGATTTGTCAGTCTTTGTCAGGCCGATTCTTTCTCTCTTGCTTTGTATCGTTATCTGCACTTTAACAAATCCCTGCTGCATGTACTGTCTTAGACAAACTCAAAGACAGGCTGCTAAAGAAATATAACCACAGGTCCTAGTTTAAACCTTAGATGCAACAACTATGGATAACTGGTAGTCTGCAATATGAAGAAGTCAATTTTTAGGCTTAGTTCATGTTTTAAAGATGAATATTCTCGTCAATAAAAATAAAGCAAATAAGTTGTTTTCGGGATGAGATACCATCAGTTTGTACTATAATCTAACCCACTCTGTTGCACTGACTTTGAAGGCTGTTCAGCTTTGAATCATTTCAATTGCTGTGCTGTGCAGTATTGTTATACAGTATTTACGTCATAATGTTTATATTTCTTGGGCAAATTTTTTTTTTTTTACCATCAGTGTGGTTTGTGTGGTATACGTCTCGATGCACAATCATTGCGTTTGTTCTGAATGGATGTCTGTCTCTTCGTGGCATGTACTGTATAAATATATAATCCCCTGAAGACCTCTGGTTTGATGTAGTGTCATAAAAAAAAAACATGTGTACCACGTGGTGCTGTGTGGTCTGTGATTCAGTATGGCATATAGCCCATATGATGTAGTGGGATAAAAGACGTTGTGTATGTTTAGGATGGTGCATGGCCTGTACGTGATGTAGCATGGAACACTACAATACATTACGAGGCATGGTCTGTAAAGCGTTTTGAGATAAAGGGCTATAAAATGCCTTTCTGCTTTACTTCATCTTGTCTTCATTTAGGTTTACGTGTTTGGCAATATCCATTATCATTTATCATACAATAGATATACAATAATTTTCACACCTCTAACATGTGTCGCACGTTTACACACACGCCTGAAACACAAAGGGTCCAAATGGCCTTAGTGTTGTAGCCTTCAACTGTCACCTACGCAGTATAGCCTTCAACAGAGAATGTATTGCTCTAGACCATAAACCAGAGGCCTTGGCCAGTGACAGAGAGCACTGTGTGTGAGAGCAGGGGGGGAGAGAGAGACAGAAAGGTTCTGAGCGTCAACAAAGTGACTGCATGTGTGTGTGTGCCAGTCCAAAAAAAAATATGCAGTGTGTGTTTGAGCAGTTATATATGCAAGTGTGTGTGTGCACACGCGTGTATGTGTTTGTTAGCCCCTATTGTGCTGACGCAGATGTCGCCATTGACGACAGAGTGGTCACAACAGAGCCCCGAGTCGAATACGGATGTGTGTCTGAATACCAATCAGATTTCTCGTGGGACATAAAGCGACCAATGGCAGATATCCATCTAACCTACAACCTATCGTCTGCCCCTTTGCGGGATTAACCAATCACACAGCATCAAATACGGACATGCTTTGACTGGCATATAATTTACAACACCTCCTACGTGAATTATTATCAACCCATTTCAATTAGGCAAAAATGCTTTGAAACCAACTTAGTAAATGCTTGTAAGAACTGCTGATTTATATCAATTAAAATTAAAGCCAATGCATGAAATTCAAATGGAGCGAATCCTTCAAGCTGGTTCAGGAAGGAAACTTGGGCTGTGCTGCTAGGCTGCCGTACTCGACATACTTCTGCATAGTGCTCATTCTTTACAGTAAGGCAGAATTTTATCTCACATGCACTTTCACTCCTGGCTGTGTTGGTGCTGCTGTTGCTTGTTTAACATTTCATAAGCCCCCATTACACCAAACCTATAACCTGGAGGTTTTAAGTTCCACTTTTGGAACTTGAAACCTCCAGGTCTTCCCCAAATTTAGCTTGGGTATGCAGAGAGAAAAAAATCACAGCATCAATACAAAGTATTACTTCTTCACATAATAATAATGTATTCCAAGTGAGCTTGCTGACTTAAATTGCTTTATAATGAACTCTACAATTAGAAAGTAAGAACTATTTTACTTATTACTTTTTCTGTTACTGCATTTACTGGCAATATGTCTCTATGGTTAAAGTGAGTTTGTGTACTACCAGTGACACGCTTTGATATATGTGTTTTGCAATAAATCTATCTTCAGACTAAATTTGAATTTGAGAATTTGACAGCGATAGAATCAAAATGAAGACTTACCTTATTGGGATTTGAGGCAGTAATTATCCACACACACTGTGCGTTGTTCTCATATTGAATTGGGAAGTTGGGAGATGTAAAGGTCCCTGATGGCCCCTGAAGATTACTGCCACAAGTCTTCACTGTGGAGAGAAAACAAAACAAAACAAAAAACACAATGTCATTGTTTTAAAAGCAACTGAAGCATTAATATTGGTATTAGCAACAGTAATCGTAGGCTGTTGAGTCATCACACAACAAAAGAGTGACAATTAGCTTTATAATTAAACCATTTAGGTGATGTTTAGCCAGACATGTTCAGGATAAAGCCTGCAGCAAATGTGTAACGATTGTGGGTAACAGTTGAAGTTTAGAAAAGAACAATTAAAGTGAATTTAGCACAGCTGAGAGATGCAAGGAAATAGTACTGTGACAGGAAGGAAAGAGAAGAGCAGAAAGGGGAAAGAAGAAATGAGTCAAGTGCAGACAGGTACAGAAAGAGGAACAGAAGGTCACATAGATGGTATTGATATTGCCAGCAACATCTCCCTGGATATCAGTGCTTAATTGGAAGCTATTGGGTGTGAAATACCACAGGATTAGCTAGAACTGTAGTATTGAGTGACAGATACAATCACCTGCAATTTGCTGAAAGTCAACAACTTCACTTTGCTACAGATGTTCTAATTACAGTCTGTCTTAAAAAAAAAAGAAACAAAAGAAAAAAAGAGGTGAAAAAAGTCAAGCAGAGGTATGAAAGTGTAAAGTGGAGATTCTCTCTGCTGAGCCATACAAATTTACTACTTATTTTAGTCAGTCAGTGCCAGTGCTGGAACCGCTTACAAGCTCGGACACTAATGCTGAAGTTACACTTAGTGAAGTGTTGAAAATGACACATGCTAGGTGTTCGATAAACCCACTAAGCCTTTATTAGGCTTTGTGTTCTGACTAGATGTGATAGAGAACCTGCTTGTCTGTCCTTGGGTCGTCCTGTTAGAGTTGGGAGGTAATTTTCTGGTTGGTTTGAAGCACCGTTTGTTCCTTAATTAGTTTGTTCAGTGGCAGGCCATAAGAATACGTACAGTTAACAGCCGCACAAACACACACACACACACACACATGCGCACGCTCACAAACCCCTAAAACTAAAGAATAAGCATCAACGCTGAAACACGACGGTCTCATTTTAGAAGCGGGCGACAAATGTACGTATTCAGCCGAGCTTATATTGACACGCAGTGCACAAGAGACAAATGCACCTAGCATTGCAAAATAATTGAGTTAATATACGTCCTCACACAGTCCACACAAATGGAAACTTTCAAACACTCTCAGACAAAAGCCCACTCCCGACTGTAACTCAGTGGTCAGAATGAAGGAAAGGGACAAATAAAAGAATAAAAGCCACAACATGTTTGTGTACGGGTCTCTTTGTGTGTGTATGTGTGTGTGTGTAATGGACTGTAACCGTGAAGTGCTGTAAGAGAGTGTCAGAACAAGTCCAACACCCCTTAGAGACAACCTTATATAGTTCTTTTCTGTTTCTGTTTCTCCGTCTTACTGTCGACTAGATCTTTGCGAGACTCCCACCTGACCGTACCCAGTTGTTTCGTGTTTCTCTAATTCTCATAGCATCCTCAGTTGACCTGCTCTAGTGTTTAGCTCACAGCAGTTTATACACCGATAGATATGTAGAGATAAAGTGTGTGTTTGTGAACGTGTGTGCACGCTAGGGTTGCGCGTGAGAAATGATTTATCTGAATGCCTTGTGACTTGTGTGTAAGCTCGTGTTTGCGGGTGCACTGACAGCTCAATCAGCGTGTCCTGAACGAATGGCCAGCCCATCACCGTGCCCACAGCAAAACGGGCATGATGTTGCTATAGCAATAGCGCACGGAGAGACTTATCGCCAGAATTACCAGAGGAGCTAACATCTCATAACTTACACTGAACTCCATCTGTCTCTCAGCCTGCATCTGTCTGTCTTTCGTTCGGTCTGTCTCTCCAGGTCTATTTTCATGTCTTAGTCCCTTTATGAGCCACTCAATGTAGCTCATGATTTACATCACACTCTATCATTTGCTCTGAGTGTCTCTTCATTACCTTCCATACCTATTTTTCTTGCTTTCTCTTCCTGTGTCTTTGGAAAGTTTCACCCAGCGCTGTGGTGATATATATTTCCATTTAATACTACTTTGTACTACTTGTCAGAGCCAACTGTTATACTTTCTAAACTCTTGTAAAGGTTTCATCATGTGTTAAGTTCCTAGTAAATAATTTAAATATGGACCATGTGATGATTATATACATTTTACGTGTTGATGTGGCTAAACCTATTTACTAAAATAACTAACTAAAATAATGCCTCCACCCGCCATTTTTAACTTGCTACAACAACAAACCCATTGTGTTACTCACAAAAATCCATGTACTATATATTTTAGACAACTAAATTGATATTTGATACAATCATTTCTTCATAATACCTCAATTAAGAAAATTCCAGTACATTTAACAGAGTACCTCAACTTTCTATCATCATTCATTAAGTTGATCATGAAAACTAATTCAGCATCTGAAGCAACGCAATCCTGGATTTTGATTACCTTAACTGTGTTTGCTCTCTTCCTCGTACCTCCCTAACACCTGAGAAAGATATGGTTGCTTCTTTGCCATAAAGTCTGTGCGACAGAAGTGAAAGTCCATAAAAATCAATCTGATAAACCTGTTTTAAAGCATGGAATAGTAGGTAAACACAGATGTTGCTAATGACATTAATTAAAACTGTGTACCGCAATACAAATGACCTTTCGTTATTACAATTACTAACACCTGTGTTTACCTGCTATTTTGTGCCAGAATGGCTGCTTTGAAGTAGGTCTGTACCCGGAGTTTTGGATCCACAGGTGAGAAATGGGCAGTGGAAACCATTGCAGCATGTGTGTGTATGAGGTTGGCAACTTAGCATTCGGATCTGTAGTCAGTTTTGTAGGATATAGGTATCAAAAAAATTATTTTATTTTAAATACAAAATTCTATTTATACATATTCATATATTTTCATGCAAAACTATTTCACCAAGCCATCAGAAAACAAATTAAATTCCTGGCAAACAGAAACCATACCACCTGCCTGTGTGTCTGAGCTTAAGGAGGCTAAGACCTCATGTCATGTTAAAGAACTGGTTTCTAGAGATATCTGGATTTATACTTTTGAAAACATATTTGTCATTTGACCCACTGGTAACATAAACATAGCATGCTGGATTGAAGACATTTGACATGTATTTGTAATAGCGCAATTGTAATGCCTGTCAGTCTGTGTAAGTTGAATGCCTGTCTCTGTGTTCGTCTGTATCGCTTTCTCTCCCTCTCATAATTATTTATGCTGGCACACAGTATACAGGGTTTAAAGCCAAAAGAGCCACACTATCATTGAAGCGATAATGAACTGCATATCAAATTAAAAAGAAGAGAAAAAGTGATGATAAATGCATATTGCCGAAATCAAGAGCGTGGTTAAGTAAATGCTTTAGGCAGGAATAGCATAGAGTGTGTGTGCGTCTGTGTGCGTAACAACATATACACTTTGTGTGTATATTTTCAGATCAAGCAGAGTCCCCCAGGACTCTCCCTCTCTTTTCCTGTCTCTCACTCTATCACACTTAAACAAACACGCTTACCCACATAAACCATTGGGATGTGAACCAAAATTAAATGGTGTTCCAGGCGAGAAACACGTTGCCAAAGTCTATAGTGTAGCTCCAACGCCCTTGCAAACATCTCTCCAAAGTTTTGTTTTATGGATTCAGAGCATAACTGACGCGCCCCATAAGCACTGGGAACATTGCTATGAGAATGTTTTTGAATTTTAATACTGTTTAGCTTCACAATATTTTGACTCAAAAGAGGCTTCCTCCAGACTGATTTGCCTTACACTCAAGGTCTATAACTCTGCTTTCTCAGCAGGGTGGCCTTTGTGGTTAGTGAATCGTCCCCACAGTGGAGGCTCAGCTTCAATCATCCATACTGCTATACCTGCTGAAGCATACCAAGGACACTTAACCCTTAAGAGTTCCAAATTATCTGCCTGGCCCTCTACCTCACCGTGCCTCAGCAAGACAGCATAAAGAGCAGTGGATGGGAGAGAAGTCACACAGAAAATACAACCAAATCAGATATCGATGGATTTTTTAAAAGTATATCTTTAGCATTAATTTTCTATTACCTTGGTTTACATATTGTGTACAGGCAGTTTAAAGTAAACATTTTACTATGCAGTGACAAACAATACTGAGCTTTAATCTCAGGAACTGTCCACCATAAATTGCTTACAAGCAGACATTAAAGCGTTTTACCTGTGTTCTACCTGTGAGCTATCACAGCTGCCTCAAGACTTGTCGTCAGTAAAAACACAGTATCCCCATGACATCAGCTGGAAGGAATGACTGCCTGCAGCATTACAAGACCTATCAGATTTCACAACTCATTAAGTGAAGGTTGGGATGCTGTTCTCGATCTTTGCGGGTCCCTTTAATCTCTACAAGCTAAGAATACAAAGATTTATTTAAAAATGACTAACTTCCTTCCTTTGTCATGGAAAGAACGAGGGCCGTTTTCCTATTGAAAAAAAGGAGAAAAAAAACTTCCATTGGGAGTGTTTTTACTCAACTAACTAATCTATCAGATTTGAGTATGAATTAAATAAAATAAAAAAAGGTGTATCTGTCAAATTTTACACTGAGCACAGGTTTGAGTCAGATTAGAGATCAGAAGTTTCTGCAGGATGGTCAAACTGTCTCTTTTAACAGGCTGCCTACAGGAGCAGATAGATTGACCAATGGACACAGACAATGATTGATGACATCATTAAGCTGGAACACAGTGTTCCACAGGCCCTCGTTCTGGTTGGAGCTTTAATGGGTACACACACAAAAAAATTGGGTAGACACACAGACACTAACGCACACAGAAAACACACACACAGAGAAATGCGTGCTCATTACATTTTCTCCCCTTTTCTTCTCTATTATTGGAAATCAACATATGCGCATGTGAGTCTGTGTCTATCCAGCTGATATATAGCACCCTTCATTGAGTCAGTATATTCAGGCAGATCAACTGAACACCCCTGGAGTTCACACACACAGAGACAGAGAGAAAGAGTTGGCTCAGTGGCCTTGCCATCTGTCCATTAATCAAGGTGCCACATGGACTGACTCCCTCTTTCTCTCGCCATCTCTCTCTTTCTCTCATAAAGTGGCGGACAGAGGGACATCGCAGTTTGATGGCTTATTTGATACTTTTTTTAAATTTGGTTTTGTATTTGTTCTTTTGTATCTAATAAACTGATTACTGTTTATCTCCATCTTGCAGTTGTTGCTGTTGTTTTTATAAAATATATATTTATCAACCTCTTTCTTTCGGTTATATTGTTGGTATACTCAGAGCAGATTTCTGCAACCACTTTATTTTCCACATAATGTTCCAAAAGAGACATTTAGCTGTATTTAAGTGTTTGACAGAAGTGACCCTTTAATAAGTCAGCTGGCTTGATGCTTCCTGACAGATTGCCTCTCTCAATGTTATTCATGAGTTTCCACTTTAGCTATTGGCTGGTTGGCTGTAAAGGTCAAATCTGAGCTGTGTTCAGTTAAACACGGCTCTTATCTCACACCATTTTGTTCAACACGATGAAATAAAGTAGCCTAAAGAGGGACACTTGTCTCCGTGAGGTTCAAATGTTTACTTGCTAACCTGTTGAACTCTCTTTCTGTCCTTTGCCAGTGGAGGTGCAAACAGAGGCATGGGGCCATTTTCATTGGGATCAAGTACAAATTTTTGCGCTTGCATCTGTTTCATAATTGCGTGGCTTAAAATGAATACACTGGCGCCAAAGTGGAGAGAGCAGTGCAGAGCGGTGTTTATATATTTGGAGCCCGATTTTTTGGTTGGCTGGTGCATTTTTTAATAAAATTTAATTGGAATTTCCACCACCTCAGAGCATCTCTTCAAACACTGTTGGTAACCTAGCAGATTAATTTGTTTATCAGAATATGAACTCAATTTTCTACGATTTTCTGCTGGAGTTGTAACTCACACAAATTGCATGTTTACACAGTTGTTTAGAGTATTCACTTTACTACAGAGAAATATAGTCCACTTAGGAGTACTGTCGTCAAAACAAGATTGTTATTTCCATCTGCAGAAGTTTATATTTAGCTGGATGGCTCTGTTCTGGGACCTCCTTGTCATTCCACGCACATATGTACGAAGCTGGATGCAGGGAGAGCAGCAGAAAGACCTCCTGGTCCGTAACAGAGCAGATGTGACACTGGTCAGATCCAAGATTGAAAGGAGGGGCTCGGGTAGATGTGGGTTGCAAAGTGGCTTGCTAATGCCACAGGCAGTGGAATAAGCTGTTATCAGCTGGACTGTGCTTGACTGTGCATGCTATCCTCAATTTGACTGGCTGTAATAAAACAATTGTTCATTGCATAATATTACTGTAGTTGAAACATTATACAATTTTTTTCATCATGAAGCTAAGAGATGTAATAAAATTTCGGAAGCACTTCGTCTACAATCAAATGTCTTCTTAAAGTCAAGAAAATGATACACAAAATGAAGCAAGCTGATCGGCCACACCTTGACAACCAACACCTAAAAAACCCATCATCACTACAGCTGTTGTCATATTAGCCCTTTTATTAACAATGGGCTCATCCTCCTGATCCTCTTGCCACTATTTTATTTTATATATATGTAGCACCGACAACAGCTGCGTCAAGGTGCTGTATTGTGAGGTAAGACCCTACAATAACACAGAGAAAATCCCAACAATCATATGTCCACCTATGACCTAGTCATTGGCAACAGTGGGAAGGAAAAACTCCCTTTTAAGAGGATGAAACCTCAGGCAAAAAAAGGCTTAGACAGGGGCAGCCATCTGCCACAACTGGTTGGAGGTGAAGACAGGGAGAAAAGCCCTCCACTAGAACTAAAACTGAACCAAAATGAAGCAATCACACGTGAACCTGTATTCAGTGTAACAGGCCCAGAGAATCCCCATATTCTTTGATATAGCACCTACTGCTGCACTGCTACTGACTGTTAAACAAGGAGTCTGCCAAAGGTAGAAAATAAAAAGGTATCAAATAATGATGATAGTAACAGACCACTTCTAGACAACAGGAAAGGTGATTCTGCTCTCAGTCTATTAGCTCAAGATGAACCTGCCATTGCCTTTAAGGCAAGCGAGAAAGGTTTAGAATTTCAATATTAGATTTTCGTCTGTAAGGGATTCTTTCTGAATTGCTTTATAGATGGAGCAGAAGTCTCTACATTCTTCTGCCTGCTTTCCAGCTAAGCTATCAAAATACCCTATTTCAAGCTTTTAATGTATATCTACCATGTTTACAATTGCAGAGTATTGTGGTTAGTGTTTTCTGGTTTTTATTTTCTGTGATCCTGGCATATAGCTCAAAATAAGCCTCGGCATTGTTGTCAGAAAGATGTGATTCTCGTATTACACGCACCTTGTCCTTCAAACAACCTCACCGTGGGTTTTCTTGGATTTATGGAACTTTTGAAGATGGACGCCTTTCTGTTTCACTGCTTCAGCAATGCAGGAGAGACACACAATGGATAACCGTTACGCACAGCAGTACTGGGAGGAGTAGTGCCAGAAAAAAAGTTCTGCCGCCTGTTTCAACAATATTACAGTCACAATCAGTACGGGTAGTGGGTCATTCAGTATCACCTATGATTAAAGGTATATTTATCAGACATAATGTACAGAATATGATATAGATCAAATACAATCATCCCTATTGTTTGCCTCTGAACATAAGGTGGCAAGAACTGCTTTTAAGCAGCTTATAGGTGGGGACAATGTTGGAGTAACAGTGCCCTCCATTGTGAAATACTTAAAACAACAAAGATCAACTGGCAAAAAAAAATGAGTAGTTACTTAGCAACAGCCAAGAAACAGGATGGTGCACTCTTGTCATGGCTTTGTCAAAAAGTTGTTCATGGTTGTTTTTTTTTCTGTATTTCCTTTTTATTCTTTTTTTTTTTACTGTGTATTATATCCACCAGAGCTTTAACAATGCACACCTGCTGCTCTGAAGTTACAGCAGCTCTGCGGAAATGTCTCACTCTGCCCACATGCTTTTCCTGCAAATATCCCTGCTGACGAATGGCTCTGTTTCCCAGTGATAGAGGTCATCCCTTTTAACCACTCACTGCTCCGAGGGACAACATCAGTGACTTAAATGTCATTGGCAGTCATCCTTTGGGGAGTCTTAGCCCATCATCACATGCAGGTAAATGTAAGGCTTGATTGGCTTAATGTCAGTAGCTGTATTTAATTGCTCATTATAAAGTGTTTAGTGATAATGACTCCCTGTTAGCTATTAACGATTATAAAGAGCCAATCAAAAGGTATTAGCACTGTAATATCTCTAAAAAATGGGTTAGATGGTTGGTGGGAACCAGCAAGTTATACATGATATATTCTGCCTGCTTTAAAAAGATCTGTGCTCACACAGACACAACAATCTTAATGATGGTGTCTTCCTGTGGTTGGTTCACAAGAGAAACCTGAGGGTGAAGTCGAGGCACGAGGTCAGGTGGTGTCCTTTAACCAGCGGGCAAGAGAGCACGACCAACAGCTGGCTAACACCTGCAGGTCCTGCTCAGGTATCTGTGTGTAAGACACCACATCCCTCCTGAACGCTACACTGCAACAGTGCTGCTTTTCCTGTTGGATTCAGAAAGTTTTAATTCTGGTGAGACTGTAATTTAAGCCTAAAGTAGGTGTGACATTTTCCAGCTTTTCTCTACCCTCTTTCGCCACTTTTTCGATTTCTCAGCCCCCACTTCTTAGTTCCTTTTGTGTCTGTATGTTAGTGATTATTAGTTAGAGGTTCGACTAGTCCACTCTCACACACGCATGCATGCTCATGCACACCCGCACACACACAGACACGGACCCATGCCCTGTGAATATTGGTTTTTATGTTAAAGTATGTGTCTCCAGCCACGGACTGAAGCCAAGTGAAGGAAGACATGACAAACGACTTTGGCATTTAACATGACAGACGCCCTCTCTCTCTGTCTCGCTCTTTCCGTCTGTGTGTGTGTGTGTTGTAAGTATGAAGCTATAACAGTAGCAAATGTTAAAAAAACAAAAATCCAGAAAAAGAAAATCAAAAATTCCCAATCAGGTCAAGGATGCTTTAAAGTCTGTAGTCACTTATGTAACCATATGCAGAGTGATTGCGTAACTTGTGTCACCTAAAAGGAAATGTAGTGGTAATTGTTTTTTTTTATTTTATTTGTGTGCTATTTTAATTAAGATCAAATCTGGTGCTTGTGTAGAGGAGTGTTTACACCCTACTGTGTTTACTTCATTTGAGGTCCTGAACAATCACTATCATAGCTCCCCTGATGAAAGCATACAGCCGTAGCATGTTACTGAGTCGCTACACTGCAAACATTGGATTATGCTTTGTTTTGGTTCATAATTTTATTGCTAACGGCTTGAAACAGAAACGGGATTTTTGTTCCACTGTAAACTCAGCCCTGTTCAACTCAAACTGAAGATAAGCCAAGGTAACTCACTGACCACAGCTGCACATGCACACGGACTGACCCATGGACAGTTTCTTATTTCAGATTTGTGATTACAGCAGATTTCCATATGTGTACCTGTGATGTATATGCCGGTGTGGGTACATGAGGAAGGTATTTCTCACCTTTGCAGACAGGTCTGTGGTCACTCCACGCTGCAAACACTTCTGCCACTCTCTGGCAGCTGATACTTTTGCTGCCCTGTAGAACGTAGTCTTCACCGCAACTAAAGTGCACCACACTCCCAATGCTATACAAAACAAAAAAACCCCACGGACGTAGTGTAAGAAAAAAAGAAACATAGGTATAAAATGTTTATGTTTCATTAGAAAAGATTCTGTACAGATGTGCATTTCTGTCAAAAGGCAACTACGTCAGTGTTTTTACCTGAAATCATTGCCATGGCGTTTTCCATTCTCCGGCTCTCCTGGGTCTGGGCAGGAGTTAGAAGCCTGTCTCACACCGCCTTCATTTACTACACAGAGAGACAGACAGGTGGAGAGCCAAGGACACACACTTTAGAGAAAGACAGACAGTAAAGAAGTATTTGGTTCACTGGATTTCACGAGGAATCTTTCTTTGAAGTAAAGGTTTCGTTTTCTGACTGCTATACATCATGAAACTCTTTCATTTTTATGCTCACATAAATACACTGTAATTCGAAATTTACCATCAAATCAACATGGTACTGCTTCTGTGCGCCCTCGCATCTGTCATTCGTCTGTATGACAGATGCGAGGGTGCCTTTAGTTTCAGCTTAGGAAATCTGCCTGCCTTATCACTCATTCGCTTTACAATCAGCAGTGAAAGAAAAAAAAAAAAAGTTAGACCAGGAGATAGCTAACAGACAGGCTAGATGGTGGGGTGGGCTGAAAAGGATGACACAGCACTCCAGACACGATCTTAATTCTCTCACAGACGAGTTAATCTTGACAGTAACCCTCCAAACATCACAGAGGTAGAACAGAGACAACAGACAGGACTGCACAAACACAGACTGCAACATCAGGACAAACGTGGATCTGACAGGATGCATCTTTACTCAGTCTCTCTCTTTAACTGCAATACCGCTGTTGTACCAAGTGCTCAGTGCTATTTTTTTATCTTTACATTTTTTTATGTTTTTAATCATTTTCTTTTGGTTTTTGTTCATCTTTTTTCTTTGTTTCAGTCTGTCACCTTTGCCCCCCTCTATGAGTAAAATAACCCCATAGCAGACCACTCATACCTTCTTCTTGTGCAGCAAAAGTTTTACTTTGTTAATGAAACAC
>VOQK01042489.1:19607-31875 GCA_015052645.1 Benitochromis conjunctus | reverse complement strand
GGGAAGTTCCCATACTTATTATGATTATAATTATATTATAATTATTATAATTATAAGTGCATCCTTGTTAATTTGGATAGGTTCTAGATATGGACTGAAATAAGTAATGGCAGTTTACTTTCACACCAAATGTAAAAGGTAATAGTTAATCACACTTCATGACATAATGCATTTTATAAAGTGCATAAATATGTGAAATTGTGAGATTGTTTTATAAACCCAACAATTGTTTTGAGACCTCAATGATTCATTTATAAAGGTTTGCAGGGTGTGAGAGAAGAGAAGAGAAGAGAAGAGGAGAGGAGAGGAGAAGAGAGGAGAGAAGAGAAGAGGAGAGGAGAGGAGAGAAGAGAAGAGAAGAGAAGAGAAGAGAAGAGAAGAGAAGAGAAGAGAAGAGAAGAGAAGAGAAGAGAAGAGGCAGGAGTGGGCAGTAAACAATATTAACTACAGCTGATTCACATTCCTTGAGCCTAAAGCAAGACCAAAACAAACCATGATTAAACTTATCAGAACAAGCAATGATTAACTATATCAAAGCAAGCAATGAAGAAGCAGGACAGCGTGACCAAAATGCATACACAAAATATCAAACAACAAAAACACGCAGCAGTCAAGCAGAACGCAAAAGCATGGTTCTCGTAAAGGCTTTTCAACACGTTTGTGAGTTTTAAAAGGTCTCATTCTTCAAATCAGCAGTATATTTCAGCATCATGTTTTTGTAAATTGTTGCAATTAAATGTCATTTTATAAATAAGAGACAACATTAATTTTGTATTACTAATAATTAGAAACACAAATGTGTTGAACATAATAGCCCTTATTAAGAGACAAACTTAACAAAAGTAAAACCAAATTAAAAAACAAACATAAAAAAGCCAGTCCAAGCTAACCAAGCCATTACAAGTTAGTTCATTAGCCAAAGGGACATTAAGATGTGAACTCACATATTGAAAACTTGTTGCTGGAGTCTTTGCCAGGGAATAATTTAACGCCCCGCGATTTAAAATCTACTGATCGCTTCACTGCAGAGGAGAACAGAATACAGAAAAGAGAAGGAAAATCAGAACAGATTGGATAAAGTGGGGGGAAAAAAATTTGACCTAAAAAAATGATTTTTTTTTCTTCTTTCTTTTAAATGGCAGATTCTTCTCCCTCACAAAACTGAGAGAGAGAAGAGCAGAGCAGAAAAGAAAGTTACAAATGCAAAGTAAACTTGAAAAAATGGTGGAAACAGACAGCTAAGAGGACACAGAGAAGGTGAAGAGCCGAAAGGGGAAAGAAAGTTGGAGAAATGGGTTCAACAAAAGCACCATTCAGGATTTTTTGTTCATAAGAAGCTTAATCTTTCTCTCTCTCCGTCACTCAGACACATACATCAGAAGTGAGGTTGTTTTGCCGGAAGCCCCATCATATTTTGAACAAAAGCTGGTAAAGGAAAATTGCAGCTTTAATCAAAAGGACAATGATGCAGCTCTATAATCAAAGCATTCCGATAATGGCACGTTACAAAATAGATGGTTCCTTTAAACAGAGTAACTCCCAGACAAGAAGGCACAACCTGAGGGATCCCTGTCAGCATGAGCTCTGTTTTCTAACACTGGTGACATCATTCGATTGCAAGGTTGGCGATGTTGTGCATGTACATCGGTAGAGTTTAGAACATATGATTACAAAGTATAGAAGCAGAATTAATGGGTTAATTAGTGAGTTTATGAAGTAGCAACACAATGAAAACACTACGCTAATCTAATTTTGACTACTTTCAGATGTGACTTTTTTTTTCTTTCCTGTTCCACTTTGTTCAAATAAATGAACACATTATCAACATAAATAATGAAAACACAAATATATCTTGTCCTGAATGACAAAGTGCAGTGACAAATCACTTTAATGAATGTCTGATAGAGCGGCTGACAGATATTGCTGTCATTAAGACTTGACTAATCCACTGAAGGATGACAAATGGCGAATGAGTTAATGTTCAACAATTATCCGAACGCTATACTGTACAGCGATTACACATATGCACATACATCACTGGGATTATATTAAAAGCAGTTCTATTACATCATGTTTATTTTATGTCAGAAATAATCCTAATGTTATCCTCTATGTATATACACGAACATATCATGCATTATTGATACATGTCTGTGTTGTCCATACTGATTCAAGTGCTACAGATGAATGCTCCAGGTGTGTATTATTGTGTTACCTTACCAGCAGGTCAATTTCACGTGGTCCAAATCATAGAGTGTGTGTCCACGGCAAGGGTAAGAGATATCGTTCCTTATTTACAATCAATGCTAAGCACTTAAGCTTGAAATATGGCTCATATGGTCTAGACATTCTCTAAGCAGGGCAAAAATAATGCTGTATTGCATACTATTATGTAGCACCGTTATCACATTAACACATTATTACTCTAAGTCTAAACACCAGCAGACAAAAATATGGCATAGCTGAAATGTTTTAAAATAGTTGTTTAACATAAACATCTGCCTCACACAGGCCTTGGGACCAGTCAGTGACCCCCATGTAACCACTGGTTGCTAGGGAAACATATGTAGTTGGCAACTGGTTGGCAAGAGGTTGCTGGAGGAAAGACTTTTAAATTACTTATCAATAAGTCAACCTGATCACGAACAAATGCCCATTTTCCCTTACATTTTAGAACATTTTGTGCCATAAATTCTCTCATTAATGAGACTTCTCCAAGCAACTGATGTCTCAGAGCTGCTTAAGGCTGCCTCTGTGCACCGCACATACATAAACAGAATGCAAAAACACTGACTTCACAGCAATCCACCTACACAAAGAGTTTCATTTATTATTCCTGACTGCAGATTCATAGCTATTTAAGATGGGAGGGTAGGAGGGGGTTCTTGATATCTGATATAATAGCAGCTATCACTTAGATAAAAAGCATATTTTATAGTTTTTATTTATATAATATAATCAGCAGTGTTTTCATGAAACCCCCCGCTCTTCCTAATATTTTAAAGTCATTATTTTTTTTATAAATATTCTGGAACAACAGCTGTATTTTCGAACAAGGCGAGTGACGTGAATACATTTTCCATTCCACTGCATACAGACATGACATCAAAGATTTAATGACTTTTTCTGACATTGGGTGGCTTATTTGATGTAGAAAAGTTATATAAACAGCATAAAACAGAAAAGGAATAAGAAACAATAAAACTACAGAATTGGTCGTACTGCCTTCACATAAAACTGATGTTTGAAAAATGTCCCGATTGTCATAAATTAAGAGCATTAACTGGCAAACTCGTGCTGCTTTTGACAACCGGGGAAGTTGTGAAACAGATCAAAGTCTTACAATCAGGCTTGAAATGCATCCTCCTCGGTTTGGCAGCCGAACATGGGAGTCTGGGCCAAAAATAGTTAAAAGTCAAATTTGTTTTTGCCTGTGCAAATTCATTCACTATATCAAGCCCTGTTAATATGCATCATAAAACCTGTCCTGTGTGACTATGTATCAAAGTTAAATACGCCCATGTTAATATTCTAGCCTAAAAGCAGCAGCTCCACTGCAAACAACAGATGGAAGGGGCAGATGCATTTATGTAAACCATATTCATGAAGTAAAGTATTTCATATTAAGAAAACTATATTCAACAAGCAAAAGCACAACCAAGAGCTCCGCTTAAGTTTCACAGCAATAAATCAGATGCTGAAGCTACATACACAAAAAAGAAAAGGAAAAAAATCAACTGAACCATCTTGTGTGGGTGTGATGTAGGCCTGATGCTTTTCAGACCCAAGTTAAAATCGTCTTTTTTTTTTTTATTCCTTGAGCACAACAAAAATACATACCAAAAGCTACAGCCACCTTGTTATCCAATGCAGAATCCAGATCAACGAGTCACCATTTTTTTTTAACATTACGAGTCTGTTTTTCATACAGTAGTTCTTAAAACTGGTAGCGTGGAACAGAGAGAGAGAGAGAGTCTCTGTGCCAATGATTCAGACAGATACGTATCGAGCACTTTGATTGAATTTACCAGCTTTTGGACTAGATGCTCATCGCAGGTATTTTAATGCACCTGCATGGGAAAGCAAACATTTACTGTTGTCTAGACTGAGAGCTAAAAAACAGCAGAAGGTTTTACAACATGGACGTATCTGTGTTATGTTTTGCTGATCAAAGGTTAATGTGAGGCTGACATGAGGTTTTAAATAAAACTCACTGGATGAAAAGTCAAATAGGTGATGGAGACTCAATGTAGCTGACATGTACGAATGACTAATAAATAAAAAGACCAGGTAGACAGAGCCTTTCAGTCTTTAGCGCCAAGGCTTTGGAATAGTCTCCAACTCCAACTACGCTTTGCTGACTTTGAGGACTCCTTTAAAAAACAGTTCAAATCAGTTTTGTTGAACCAAACTTTCTGTTGATGTCATTTTTACTATTCACTGTTTTATTTTCTGTATCTTGCATTTGTGTTGCTGTTAACTGTACTTTTAATTTAATTTTTTTATTCTATGTTGCTGTACAGTGCTTTGTGCCAGTGAAAAGCACAGCAAATAAACTTTATGCTGCAAGACAGGTTAAACTAGTACCTATTATAATTCAAACTTGTTAGATTTAATGATGCACTTTATAAGATTTTTAAGTGCTGCATTTTCACATATGAGGAACATATTTTAATTCATATGTTTAATAGCAATAGCAATTGCACAGTAAGTAAAATAGGTGGCGTGTGCGTTAGCCTATATTAGCTAGGCACAAGGAAATAATGGAAATATTGATCTGGCAGAGTTGGTTGGCAATGCTTATTATATTCTTCTTCCTACACCTAGTTAATAATAATTTTAATATGAGCAATTAGGGAGTGTAATTAGAAGACGTGAATGATTATCAGTACTGTAGAATTGCTATTTTGTAACCACAGATGAGCAATACTATAACATCACCGAAGTGTGTCTATGCAAACAACTCACATTAATTCAACAAAGTACATTCCTAGCTAGCCTTACAGTAATGACCCCAGTGCTAACAGCCCTTTTGATACAGGAACGGCAGAACACCAACTCAATAATGAAAGCCAGCACTGGTAAAATGCAAGCTCCCACAATAATATAAAAGATGATTAAGGAGTAGTTCATAGATTTATGAGCTCATATGATCCCCCTGAGGCCAGCAGTGTCTCTGTACTCCGTTTGACTAATGGTTCTTAAGCTAAGGCTGACAAGAAAAAGGATTTGGGGATTTATTTACACAAAAACCAAATTGTACGCTTTACATGTGCTAAATGCTCTCCTCTTCCTTGGCTGTAATTATGCAGAGCACTTAGAATTTCAAGATGTGCGCACTTGATCACGAGCAGGTTTGAGACACTGCAAGAGTCATATCAAAGGTACCATGCAGTCAACAATATCAAATATGTCAACCTCCCTGAGGGGTATACTGTTTCACTGCTAGAGTTGACTAATGTTTCTGCACCATGGGTTGACTGGAGTTTCTTTTGTACTGATTGACTTATTTTGTTGTCATAGCACTGGCTGACTGATAATGCCGTCAGTTGTTCATTAAGAGCCAATCACAGCCCTGCAGACACAGAAACTCATGAATACGTAATGAAGAGAGATGATGAAGGGATGTGATTGGTGGGCTGTGCCGCGGGGAAGGAAACAGATTGCTCGTACCTGACACACGCACAGACAACAGGCAAACAGGCGTGCGCACAAACATATGCTTAAATCTAAGCAGGCACGCAAACTGCCACGAGACATCGTCATACGACACACAGATCTGTCAACTTAAGCTGGACACTTGTACGAACAGGAACGCACGCTGGTAAATCCAAAGAATTACATACAGAGCAGAGAACAACAGCAATGGCGAGAATCTACACACACATGCACACGCAGCAACCAAACGCACAGTTATACTCTCAGCATAAATACACACACAGGGGCACACACAGTGACACAAATATTCTCAGCCAGGTGTTGAGGGTGTAAGGTTAGGCATTAAAGCACAGAGTCATGCAGAGAAGAATGTCAGCTGAATACGTAATTAATGTAACTCTTCAATATTAGTTAAACATCAACTATGCTCGAGGCCTTACTTTCCCTATTGGATTGGGACAGCTTTAATATAGAAAGACTGAACACAGGATCATAAAGACTCACAAAACAACAGCAAATAACAGAGGGGAAATGCTGGTGAAATCCAGATAGCGCATATCTTGTGCTACGGTACTGTTTCTATGCAAGTAAACAGACTCTCTGTGCAACACAGTACATACAGGAGGAGGCAGGGTAGCTCAAAATCCCTCATTCACTTTTACAGGCCGATAGGGGGCAGAGAGGCTAACCGCAAGAAACAAAATAAATGACTATGGTAGATGGAGCCTTTGCAGGGTTTCCTCAGATTTAATTGGAATTGAACTGGTTACAATTACATTTTCATTCAAGCGGGATCCTGCTAAAATGGATTGCCTTTCTTTTATTTCCTGTGCTAAAAAAAAACCTGTCACAGGTAGGGGTTGGACTTAAAATCCCAATAAAATGCAGAAACGGGACGATTGTGTGACATTTTCATTATGCTGATGCAGGAGGTAAAAATGCTTTCTAAACATTAAAATTTTGGATGCAGAATCAGCCTATTGATTTAGAGGTGCTACCTAGAATTCAAACAGCATGACCAGGGAAGGTCAAAGAGAGCAGTCACGCAAACACTCTCCCTCCGTTATGTCTTGAGGATTCATCTTTATGGATTACTTGCGTTATACTTTAACAAGCTAAACTGGCTAATTCCCAAAAACTTAGGCACAGCAGTTCCTGCAGACTACAAAGTGGGGTAGTCTCTTGTGTCTTGCCATGAATATAGGGGTCTTACTGTTACTAAAAGCTACACAAGTTCAGAATTAGAGCTGATTAGAGCTTCTAAACCAAATTAACCTTCTACAGACTTTACCGTGGCATCGTGGTTTGCCTCCAACAAATATCTCTAGTCGTGGTTAGGCATTTTCATTAGTCTCATTACTAAATAGAGCATCTCGAGGAACAAAGAGAATAAAAACACCTAGCCATATTTTGGCAGAGGTGTGTGGAAAGCCAGGTTGTCTGGAAGCCTTTTTATGATTGTTTGGAATCTGTCATTACAAAAATTTGAAAATGCACCAATTAACAGTGTGATACCCCTGGACTCGTAGTCAATTTTATTCTGGCAAAACAGAAAGTGCCCTGTGCAGTGATGAAAAGAGAGGGAGAAAAAAGACTGAAATTCAGAATCAGGGCAGATGCAGGCATGTCAAAGCAAAATTAGCAGGAAAAAATGAAAATTCATGTATGTAACACTTTTAGAAATAATAGTATGGTCTGGACTCTCACATCACCTTAGATCCAGATCACCAATAATTAGCTTCACCTCTGTTTTGTGTGTGTACCTACCCATTTTCCTAATATAGTGAACACATTTTCTTGTATGTTTAAGATATTTTAAAACGGGAGATTTTACAGCATTGTCAGGATCCCTCCACCCTCGCTTTCTAAAATGTTAATGCTCACTAATAAGAGTCGGGCATCGCTTCTCACTGTTCAGACTGAAATTTGTACAGTAAATGGAAACCCTGGCAAGTATTCAATTCACTCGATGGCTTGCCGACAGGCTTGTGATTGGCTGACCGCTGACTATATTAAAAATCTGATTGACTTGATATGGATAACTTTGTGAATTACAATTAGTCTACATGAATCTAGGTAGTTTCTATATTGTGACAATATAGATTCCTAATTGTTTCTATGGGCTTGGGGAGAAAACTGGATAACTGAAGGTCTGCCAGGACTCATAGAAGTCATAAAAATGTTGAATCAGATTCAATTTACTGAAAATAGACTAACTAAACAGAACTGCTTTGGCTGAAAAGCCAGTAACAATAGGTAGCCTAGTTTCCTCCATTTTCTTAATGTGTCTGTCACACTTGTCACACAGAGGGCTTTTGAATGAATGAAGACAAAATACATTCACCTGTTTACTGGTGAGACAACATGAAGAGTGGGTGAGTCAGGAGTATGTACTAGTTTGCTGGCTGCTTTCCTTTTCTTGCATGTCAACTCCCTTGCTTTGTATAGATTGCCTTGGAGTAGCTCGGTACTCCAAGGCAATCGTTTGAATGGATTATTGAAGCATGTAAATAAATGATCAAATGCAGCTGTACCTGGAAGCTGGATCGTTTGTTTTTCTAGGAGTGAGCCAACTGTGCAGTCCCCTAGCTTAGCCTCTCAGTGGCTGAAATGGCACAAAGTCATTATGGCGCCTATTTTGCATATTAGCAAGAAATAAACAAAAACAAAATCTAATCAAATAAAAAACAATAAATGAATAAGCAAAAAGCAAAATAACAAACAAAAATCTTGGCTTGTCTATGCTATGGTGAGTTGGTACACAGTATATATAGGAATACAAATAGGAATGTATCATAAAATTATAAAACACGTAGGTTGATGGAGAGGTGTGCAGTGAGTGAGTGCTATTATAACACATTAATTGCACAGGTTTATTAACTCTGTCAGCTGGCGTTGGATTTTAAGCCCCATTTCGGCCTGAAATCCTCAACACCCCACCCCCATGACACCCCCATGACATGAAATTCAAAATAAGAGACTCGTGCAGAAATTAGGCAGATGTACACTTTTGAGAGATGTTTAACGCTAACTTCACGAGAAATACTAAGGCTCTCCTACTGTATGTTCTTTAAACTAAGGTAGGTGACTTCTGACCAAACATGTACCTGTGGTTAATGTAAGCAAGCCTGCTGAGAAAATGCAACATTTAGAAAAGACGGCTTTCCAAGTAAACAGGGATCACATTTTTCCTATTTTGGTAGAGGAAAAACTCTTTAACTTACTTGTGTCAAGGTAATATGAGGTGGACTAGTCTGTTAACTGAGTGAAGAATCATCATGTTACTAAGTCCTGCTACTGTGGTACTGTCCAAACTAGTCCCTTTACTTGCTTTAAAATTGCAATCAATTACAAAACTTGGAATATATTAAATTTGTATATACTTGGAAAACATCAACATCCTCACTAGTTCATAAATGTAGATGTTAGAAATTAAAGGGCACCATTGTCATTGTTATTGTTATTTAAATATAGAACTTGTTAGATATAACACTTTATGTCTATAGACACGTAAAAAAGTAGGACTAACAAACTCTTTGAACACTGTCTTAGCTAAGCAGCTATTATAAGCGCCATATTTTTGTATTTGATGCATTTGTTTGTGGCTGACTGACTGTACCTTAGTGGCTGCATTGCTGAGTAGAAATGTGACTCACTGGCTGACTGAAACCATATGTGGCATCTGGCTCACAAAATGTCCCCGTTTTTTTACCTTGTTATACTGCGAATGTTTTTCTTCAAAACACGTGACCCTGAAAATTCTGAAAGTTAACCTATTTAAAGCCTAAATTCCCTGTAACGTTGTTTGGTTATTGCAATTTTCTTTGGCCACTGACAACTGAGGGTTTAATTGACAACCTGATCCGCTCGTTTCTAGCTTCGAGGGAGAAGAGCTGCTCGTGTTCTTTTTTTATTTAACAGGGAAGATGACTTTGAACTTCCTATTTTCAGCTTTAGCCTCGGGTGTATTTCTAGGGGGTAAGAACATACTGTAATGCACTCAGTCACATCTAGAAGATGGCATGTTCAACCATAGTCACAATACATGACAATGGAAAAGCTGGGTTACAGAAAACTTTTTCGACTTAGTCATTCATGCAAACTCGGTTACTCTTCTTCTCTGCAGTAGTCTAGTTTCAAAGAAGAAAAAAAAGCTGTTCTCCTATTTATTATTTCTTATGTGAATTTGATTGTTTTGTTGTCATAGTGATTGGTACTGCATCAGCAATCTGGTTGAGCAAACAGGTCCGGGGGTTTGGGAGTAGGCTGTGAGACCCTGGGAATGTGAGTGTTTGTTACAAGTTAACAGTAACTCTACTGAAAATCTGCACAAAAGAATCCACCCATCCAACCGTCTTAAGGTTTCAAACTGTAATTGCAGACTTTAGCAAATCACCTCACATTTTATCACCACCTATTATGATGTCACCTCACTTATTACCCAGGTAAGTTTTGATTACCAAAATGTAAAATCGTTGCTGTTTCTATATTCTGGACACTGGATATTAGTGTGTTTCCAACTGCATTACTGTTTACTGTGATTTGATAAATGTAAATAGAAATTAATTATTTACAGACCAACTACAAGACCCTTATAATCATGCTGGTTCAAATCTAAACAAGCAGCAATGTGACAAACACAGTGGATTTTTTTGAAAAGCTTCACATCCTACAGTCCACAGCAGAGGATAAAAGTATCAACGCTGGACACTTTAGCATGCCCAGCACCTCAGATTAAGACACTTACTGTACGTAGTAAGTGAGAGTCCCAAGATGACGTTACTTGAATGCACTTAGAGTACCTCCCATAATGGGAAAAAAAAGGCATTCAATTTGATGTCGTCTTCTGCAGCACAAAAGTCCTACATTCGGATTGTATAACATGTTAAAAACAAATGCCAAAATCACAAATTAGTTTTCTTTATTAGAGGAACCAAATCTCTAAATGCAGTTTGGTCCTGAGGTGAATAGCATTCACATTTACCCAGGAATGCTGTCATAGTTGAATAATTACCGAAGTTCAATTAAACACGCTAATGTATACTTAATGTGCTTGTATTTAGCTGTGAAGGAGACAGTCAGGAGCACACAGATAAACCATGACATAAGCTGTTTTCACTCAGGCACATGCAGCTATGAACTCTTATTGACAGTACAGAATGTAACTGTATGAGAGAAGGTTGACGCCGGATGTTGTACCTCATTCATGCTCTTCCAAGTACTTTAATACTTTCCAAGTATTTCCTGCTTTGAGCTACATGACAATGACAATTGCAAATGATAGCCCAAATGTGTAAATACTAAACAGAATGAAAAACAATATATATTATATTAAAGTAAGAAGTGATTTCTCCCTTTAACACGGACACTCTCTACTGAGAGATATGTGAATTGAAATGGTTCATTCCCTTAATTTAGGTCTATCAACATAAAGCCTATGGCATGTTTCAAAACCTTGCCACTGTGAATCATTCTGAAGCATCAATTAAGCATTTAAATGGGTAATTAACTTGGTGCATTTGGTTAAGCCATGCACTGGAGCTGCAGGCTTTGCGTCTCTAAATACACTAATTTATGAATGGGCTTTTCCAGTGTCCAAGAACCATGAACAAAGCTATACACACACACACACAAATAACACACACACACATTCAATCAAGCACACATGCACTCACTCACGCATACAATAACCAGTTATGGCATGATGATATAAAATATTCCTAATTTTAATATTTATACATATTTGAGATTTAGCCCCGCTGTAATTCCAAACGTTTCCCCTTAAACCTCCAGTTCCCCACGGCTCTGTTTCTCTTCTACCTCCCAATTTGTTTTAATATCATCTCTGGTTTTCCTTACTGTTTTACCATCCTCATTGTCTGACTTCCTTTTTCTTCCTTTGTAATGTTTCTTGTTGTTGCTGCCTCTCTAACCCTTCTGCCCCTTTTCTGCAAAGTTGGATATAAATCATTAGCAGATTATTATTAATTCAGAACCTCATCATTTGGCCGCAGCAGAAGGAGAAAGCTTCTATGAGCAGAGTCTCTGACCTTACAGACACACAAACATTCTGTCCAACTGGCTGGGGGCACCCAGAGCCAAATGAGGACCTCTGAGGTCTCATAGCAGTGTCTTGTAAACTAAACAAAACCCTGCAAAAGCATATTTGTTGATTAAGTCGTTTAGTGTAATGTTGAACTGCTTTCATACTGTGTTTGCCACTACACTAAACTAACCCTGCCCAAGGGCCTCATAAGATTTTTGTAGACCTGAAAAATATCTCACTTTGAAAGCTCTGCAGAGTTAAGTAAAAAGACAAGAAATACAATAGCATAAAAATATGAGTTGCTAACCACCCCAGGAGTAAATTTAACAACGGTAGAGAAAAATAAATGCAGGAGAACAGAATACACACACACAAAAAATATATATATATATATATATACAAGAAACAAAACAAAATAGCTGAATCAAATAATCTTCTACAATCAAGTATTCCAGTGATGTACATACATATTTTTGCAAGTGCTTCCACAAGATTGCAATCCAACTGGAGGTCATCGCTAGTTTAGCATTGCCAATCGTTGCCTTTGGCAATGTTGCATTCTCA